>JBBPJT010001098.1:0-11389 GCA_038088895.1 Xerocomus potaroensis | reverse complement strand
AGAAACTATCCCCCAGACAAGAATGGAGACACCAGACAACAAAAGAATTAAACAACAGTGAAGAGGAGGGGGGTGGAGGAGCAAGAAAAGGAAGGGAGAACGAGGGAGGAAGGGGAGGACAGAGAAGGGGAGGAGAGACCAAGGACGCGGAGGTCATCCAAAGGGGAAAAGCCCAGTGAAGAGACAGGAAGGGAGGGCGACAGGGAAGGAGTGGAAAAGAGGAGGAAGGTGCAGCAGTGAGAAGACAGAGAAATGGGGGGAGACCATTTGGCAAGAAGGGCGTCAAAGTGGTCGGACGGAAAGGGGGACAATGGAAGGGGGGAAGAGGGAAGGGCAGGAGAGGGAGGAAGGAGGACAAGAAGAGCATGGGAGAAAAGAGAGAGAGGAAAGCCGGGAAAAGAGGAGGGAATGCCAGAGGGGGAAGAGCAAGGAACGAGTCGTTGGAGAAATTGTCAGCCCAGGAAGATGGCGGAAGGACCAGACAAAAAACAGGGGAGGGGGCAGCAGAAGAAGACAGGGGAGAGGAAGGGAGTGGGACGCAGAAGAGGAAGGAGCAGTAGACAGGGAAGCAACCAGGGGTGGAGTGGAAAGAGGGGGAATTGGCAGGTCAAGGAGGGAAGGAGAAGAAGAGAGGAGCGTCACAACAAGGAGAGAGTGAAGATGATCGACGGCCAGGATGGAGACCTGAGGGTGAGCACAGTGAAGGGTCTGGCTGATGTCTCGGGCATGGGCAAGAGCATGGGCAAGACGAGAAGGACAAGAAAGGGGAGGTGTGGAAGAGGGAATGGAGGAGGGTGGTGAAGAAGGGGAAAAGTTGGCAGTGGCGAGATCAAGAGAGGAAGCAGAGGAAGAGAGAGAGGAGGAAAGGTCAACAGCAGGGATGGCAAGACTATCAGAGGAGGAGGGGGAAGAAGGCCACATGTTGACGCAAGAGAGGGTGATCAGAGGCGGAGAGGGAAGATCGCACTGTGTGGCGACATCAGCATAAGAAGGAGATGAGGTAGGAGGGGAGTCAGGGTTGCTTTGTGCAGTGATGGTGACAGGAGACACAGATGGGGAAGGAGGGGGAGTAGAGAAGGAAGGAGAGGAGAGGGTCTGAGCCTAGAAGAGCATGTTGCAGTGGTGAATTTCTGTGAGTAGATGGCAAGAACGAGGAGGAGGAAAGGAAGGAGGAAGAGATGTGGTGCAGGTAAGAGCGATGGTGTCAACATCCATGGCAGCAGGAGGAGGAAGGGTTGGGGCAGGAACAGGGTAGGGGAGATGTGGCAAGGAAGAAGAGGGGAAGAAGGGGAAGTGGTGGGAAGGACAAGGGGGGTCAAGATAAAGGGATCTTTCTGAGCGTAAGGTATGCATGTGTCATTGTTGTGCATGGAACTGGGATACGGCCTTTGCCCATTCATCAAGGGTTGTTGGGAGGTCCGCCATTGATAGAATTAGCTGGCTGATTTGTGGATCCAATCCTCCTGTGAATACATCAATGAGGATATTTTGGTCTGGAATGTTATGGTTTTGCCTGCACCTGCCTGCAGGCCAACTACTCAACACAACACCCTGGTCTTGAAGAGCATCTTGCTGGGATCAGACCAAAGGGGTTGGACAAGGAAGAAGGGACATGGATTGATAATGCCTATGCTAGGCAAGGTACAAGCAAGGGACCGAAGTTAAAGCTGAACTTAGGGTTCAGCTAGACTAAGTACTACCCTATATATACCGACTAGGGTCGCGCACAGACCAGGTTACCTAATACGCTACGTATGGAAATACCCTATACCCAAGGGTAAGCCCTAAACCCTAGGAAGCAAGAAGCACACCTCATGGGGGATAAGAAGTAAGCCATGAGGACAATAGAAGCACGGCGCTACTCGCCATGTGGGAAAACTACATAAGAATAGATTGGGGTCAAGGGTATGCCCAATCTAGAAGGAAGTCCATGTCAGGCAACATGCACCAACACGTAAGCCATAACGGATATTGGATGATGATCCGATATCAAAGGGGTATCGGCCATCGGATCACGATCCGATGACGAGGATCTAGCATAATGGTCTGACACTAGTATAGGCGACTAGTCAGACGGAGAGATCTATAAACGGGAGTGAAGGGAGAGATGACGGTGTCTTCACAAAAGATCCCAATACTAGGGAAAACCATAGATTTGGAACAAATCTGTAACATGAACTACTTATATAATAGTGTTCATTCAACAGTAGACATCTGTTATAAAAATACAAATGTTTTACATCTAAGCATGCAAGTCCCATCAGCAGTCTAAATACCTTAAGTCATCAAGCATTGGGTTGTGGTTGTATTTCCATAGTGGAACCCTACTAACTAGTCTAATATGTAGCATCAAGTGTATATCACTAATAGTTGAAGCTAAGTGTTGTCTTATCTTATCTCCCTTGTTGCATCTTATCAGTGGCTGTTGCGTGATCATATCTAATCAGTGCACCACAGTCACATGACCTTTCTTGTTCAGACCTTCTATCTCTATGGGTCATGTGAAAAAAATATAGGAACTCCTCACTGTTTATAGTAGTTGACTTCTTGTGACTCATTTGTTCCCTTTATAGCAAGGTTGTGGTATAACTCATGAGTCCCCTTTCTCTATTCTTAGTTTGTGACTCATGATGACTCAGTCCCTGTAATGCTAGCCAATGGCATTTATCATTTGGCTGCACATTACTTAGCCTATTGGAAATTCATACTGCATATTACCAAGCCATGAAGCTCTCATCCAATGGCAGTTGTCACTCATGCTATGAATTGGTAAAGCATTGGTTGTCAACCAATGGCCTTAGTCCCTCAGTGCTGCACATGACTCAGCATGACTCAACCAATTTCCAATACTGCACCTAAGCCAATAGCATTAGTTGCTCTTATCTCTGACTTGTTTCACAGTAGGTATAATAATAGTGTAGCCAATAGCATTAGTTACTCGTCATTTACTTGAACCTTAATTAATGTAGCACAGCTTGGTCTGTGTGTAGATAGTCTGAATATAAATACTCAAGGTCTCAGTGCCCTAGACTCTCCAGTCTAGTTCACTTGAGCATTAGGGTATATTACCTTGCTTAACAAGTGCTTGACCTTAAGTTTTGTTTCATTTATCTATCATCCACCACAGGCTTGACCTTTGCCTCTGTGGTAATATCCTCATTTCAACACCAAGGTAAAAGAGTATTGTTGTATGTATGTATGAAATGTCTAAGTACAGCTGACTATGTAAGCTAAATATGACAGAGATTACATAATCAGTGGTACTTAGACATTTCATACAACAATACTCTTTCACCTTGGTGTCTACTCGCTGGGGTAAAGGCATAGTACTTACTTATTGGTGTGGTTCAAACTTCAGTCAACTCTGAATATCTCTGATGGATTCATAAACCATCCCCATAATTATTGAATTTCTGCCTTGAACAGAGAATACAATGATTATATCTAATTCACCATATACAGTATGATTTGGGGGTGTGAGGTTTATGAAACACGTTACTGTAAGCTTTACATCATACGAACAAGCAACGCACACCCACGAACAGCCCTCCAACGTGGCCTCTTGCTGGCCCTATTCATCGACAACCAACCCGAGCATCATGGAACACATTGAGATCCAGTTTGGACATACATCCTGTACCACTACATTTACCTCGCGCCTCTCAATAAGCGGGTCAACTCATAATTCCGTACGGTCACGGGCCTCAAGCCTTGCTGACCTAGCATGTTCATTGCAAGTCAAACCAAACAATTAAAATGATACACTCGTCTATCAATACATCGTGAAGGTCATGTCCTCACCGCCGCAGCTGAGTCTCGGGTCCATGTTCATGTTAGGGAATATTCCCCGCCGCATCCCGCACGCTTTCTCATAGACGTCAAGATACTTCGACATTTGCCTTCAGGGTTATGGCTCTCGCTAATAATAGAATGAAGGATCGAGGATCAATCTGAACCGTGGTGGACTGCTTGGATTTCCATGCACACTTGATCTCCAGCCGAGGTATCAACTCTTTCCAAGTACTTACTTTAAGAGACCTCGAGCCAACGCCTGACATTTCAGCCATGGTCAGCGATGGGAAAAGGCTGGGTGCAGCTCAATCGATGTGCCCACAATTACCTGCCAACATGAACGTACACAGCATATCCCTCACATGCTTGTTTACTTTTCACATGTATTCACGTGTCAATGTTGCTATTTTTGCAATCTATCTATCCAATACCTGAAACGTGGCGTCACCGCCAAGACAGACTCTGGTGACATCAAGATGGACGGACGAAATAGCCCAACGACAACACAGCCTGTAAGAATGACTCGACGTGATTATTCGTGAAATAGCAACCAGCCGAGTACCGCCGCGGTATCAGCATGTAGGTGTAAACAAAAGAACCTCGTTGACCTAGCGTGTCTACCACAGGAAGTTGTAAGCGCCTATAAAACCAACCGCGAGTCTGGGTCACCAAACATAGTTTCTCTTCGACGCAAGTACGATGGGATTCGGCACTTTCTCCAATATCTTCGGATTTATTGTGGCGGCCATAACTTTGCTCGGGTTCCTTGTCCAAACTTGCCGATCGCGTCTTCCTAGTGGCATGATCAAGAAGTTGGAGCCGCTTATGGATGAAGCAGAAGTATACCTTGCGAAAGCTGTCGAAGCTGGCCTTCTGACAGAGCCAGAATTCATATCACAGACTGTGCGCCGTCTCAAAAAGTATGTCTATCTAAAGGCATTAGTTTGGCCTTTTTACCTCCCATAAATAGGCTAAGGGCAGAGACGTACCGCTTACAATCCCTGGTGTATAATGCCACAACGCCTCAAGGGGATTTTCTGGAGCTTTGGAGAGGGACTTCAAGCTCAATCGATGCAACATGTCAATCCGTCAGAAAGGTTAAAGCAGAGATCGCGGTTCATATATTTTATTTGGTATTGAGACCGTAGGCTGACGGAAATTGATGAACTAGGCGTGCAGTACCAAGACATCCGATACGCTCGACGAGAAAAAGTCAGTTCTCCACGTTTTCTATGCAGCTCTCTCACCTGTTCCATCTTTCCTGCCCAACTCGGAGTTCAAACCGAGTCAACTTTTTTGTGATCAGCGCCCTCGATCCCGTTCATGTCCTCCTGTGTCTTCAGTGGGGATATTAGACGGGGCACGACTTGGTATTATTCGAGGAAGTGAGTCTCTTCACGTCAGAGTCATGCCACACCGTCTGACGGACCGCCCACAGGTTCGTCTGGGAATCCTGCGCGAGGTGACCCGGACGTACGAACAGCTGAAACACAATTTTGCGTTTCAACTCTTCATACATCTGTCACTGCTTGAGCCCCGTGCTTGAGCGTGGTGGATTCATCATCCTCAGCCAGGGTGATGATGATCGATATATAAGTGTACAATTTGATTCTCCGACGGATTTTTCCGGGCCGTTCCTGGATATGATTTTATGCTGTGTCGATTGTCCATATGTTTTCGTATGTATCTGTCAGAATGCGATACGCCTGCGTCTATTGTCTGGTCTGCCAACGAATAAGCGGACTGGCAATTTCCATGCTGATCGAGATATTATCTCGATTGGCCGCTCCTTATTCGCTCCGCGCACCCTTGCGTATGCACAAAACGTAAATCTAAACATAACGCTGTCACCCCAAAACGTTGCGAGTGGATTTCAGTGCAGCGACGGACAGTTTTCATTATTGAAGAGCAAGTCCGACGTGACGACACACAGGCTAGAGGGTTCCAATATCGTGCATCACCGAACTCGCGTTACTATCGCCACGATCTATCAGATGACGATTCCCTTCCACCGATTTTCTGCATTCTTCGAACCTCATTTATCGAACCTCATGCCTGATGGGCCAAGGGTGCGCATCGTCCACACATAATTTGCATTGGTGCGATGTGATGCCCTTGTGGAATGGACTTGCAATGGAGCACCTTGGCCCCTCGCGATGCACTTGTCGTTCTAGACTTTGAGGCCACTTATGAGGGTTTGGTCTACGTGGGTCACCCCTTGGCCATACTAAAGGGCGCTCTACGGCAATCCTGGTGCATATCCATTCCCCTCAGCAACTGATCAGTCATACTCCGTCATGTACCAGGATCCAACCCTGCCACTGACATGGGTAAGGCCCTAACACCAAACCTATCTCTGTCCACTCAAACCACCCTTGCCCAGGTCCCAACTAGAGGCAGCGAGATCCCTCCGCTCGCCGTCCCGCTTCATGTCGGGTCCCAGGGCCAGCTCTACGTCGCCAGAGCTTTGCTTGACGTGATGCATTCCCCGTTTACCACCTCGACCATATACTGATACCTCACATGACCTAGGGCGAAATATGTGCGTATCAGCGTGCACGCACACGCATGGCTTGAGACAACAATTGATCGCGCCGCACAGATATAGGTACGACGAGCTTCTCTTCAGGCAAGGGAGCACGCATTCGAGACAGGTTTGGCCGGAATCATGACGTGCGTCTATCCCTCATCAGATTTGGTCCCAAGAGTGACATGTCGCCCAAAGATTTTTGAATACGAGGTGCTGACATGTGGATCCAACGTGCGATTCCACATCGGAGGCCCACCGCCTTTGGCTGGCGCGGAGGTCGCGAGGTCCACATCACGGCGGGCTGTTCGCCATGAAACCCCGAATCCTGAATGCACCCCTCCGAAAACACCTGGAAAACTCACGCCGATATCGTGGCTGAGTCCACGAAGCCAGTCCCCGTGAGTTCTTCTTTCCACCACGGGACCCCATTGTGGAATGATCATGCCACCCATTCTCAATATCCTCCACAGAATTATATCCAACGAACCACGGGGAGAGAAGTACTCGAATGACCCGCCGCCGTACACGGGTTCCAAGAACCGCCGGGTTGAGCCGCCTAGACGCCTACGCCCCATTTCTCTCAACGACCGCGAAAATGTCCAGTTCAAGTATCTGGCGTATGTTTTTGTGACTTGGTCTGTGCGAATGCATGTTTATGTTTAAGGTTCAGTCAGTCCAAATTCTATGCCGTGGTTGACGATACTCCCTCCGTGAGTGCTTCCCGTTGCCACATGTGCTCGTAGGACGGATCCTATCGTGGTGTATGCTATAGATGCAATATTCGTGGACACAAGCACGAGAAGCGCTCTCTGGAGTCGTCCACATGTTATCCTCAGATACCACGTGGGACGGGCTAAACGTTCGATTCTTGTATCACCCAGAATCCAACCCCCGTATCAAGGTATGGTCTTACTGGTCACTCTGCTTTCATTGTTTGAGTTGGTCGTAGACTGTGAGCGAATTTGAACGCGTTTTTGATTCTGTCGCGCTTTGGAGAGGTTTGTTTGAACGCGACGACGGCTCCCCGTTCGTGTATTGACGCAATGGTTAGGGGACAAGATACTCACTACCAAGGTGTCCCAAGTGTTTGCAGAAAGTCTTTCGCTCGTCGCTGAGACGCCGACGCCGACGCCGGTCGTACTGTTGATCGTCACAGACGCTATGGCTAGTGAGCAACCCACCCTTGTGACCCAGACCGAGGATTCTGACAACGGCGCTAGTTGACACCCAAGAACTCAACAACGTGATCATCCGCTTCTGCCAACAGCTAAACGAAAAACGCGTCCCGAACAACTTGTTCCGGATTCACCTATTGCAGATGGGCTCGGACCGAAAGGCCGTCAAGCCGATCCACGATTTCCGCGACCGAGTCACGCAACGGGATCGCGACAGGGTACGTCGGCGCCCTTGTGATTTCCTACCTACCGGTTGCTCACGTTTTGGGCGTTGAACAGCGGATCCTCAACGTGATCAGTTACCATCGTGGCAGGGGGCTTCTCAATGCGCAACACATTGTCAAGCTCTTGCTCGCGTCGACTGATATCCCGGTGGAAGAGGACCCTGATATTGGGGAACGGCAGCCGGCAGAGGTGATCGAATCGCAGTACCGGGAGGTGGATAGGATAAGAAGATTGGGAAACCGGTGAAGAGGGATGGGTACTGATCGCGGGCTACGCCTGTGTCGCGCCCGTCCGCTGATCGGGAAGGGCGTTGATATTGCGGTATTGTTAGTCATGCAATGTGGGTCATCAGGATGACAGCTTTAAACATGACATTAGATGACAATTTGAATCGATGGCTCTTGATCTGAGAGACAGAGCAGTATTACACGATTCATTGATCACTCTAGTCAGTCTCTCTTAATGTGAGGTGAGTAAAAAGCCGTGTGATTGGCAGTTTGGAAACGTAGCGTTCCGTTCCGATCCAAGCCGGGGGCTGTGCTGAAAAAACTGACTGAGTGACCCTTGTTCGCCCAAGCGCTTTTCCGCATTCTCATAACCTCTTCCACGGCACTCCGTCCGGTCAACTTCACGTCTTTTCCTTTCACCAGCCCAACTCGAAACCATGGCACACTTGGCACCATCTGGAAAGTGGGACGCAAGGTGACTGTCGCTCTCGCTTTTTCTTATTTTTTTTTTCTAGCTTTGGGTTCATACTGATATTGAACCTGTGGTTAGATACCTTGGACCCGTTCCCCATGACGCTTCGTACTACAGCAAATGCATGCTCGGCGGTGTACTTGCTTGCGGTCTCACCCACGCCGGTATCACGCCACTCGACGTGGCCAAATGTAACATGCAGGCATGTCCTCTCCCGCCCGACGTCCCTAACGCGCTACTCACCCCACCCTACCCCATAGGTCAACCCAGCAAAATACAAAGGGCTCACGTCCGGCCTGGCCACCCTCATCCGCGAAGAAGGCCAAACCGGCATCTGGAAAGGCGTCGGACCGACCTTGGTCGGCTACTCCCTCCAAGGCATGTTCAAATACGGCCTCTACGAAATCTTCAAGGATCTCTACATGAACCTCGCCGGCGAGGAGCTCTCGAAGCAGTACAAGCCCGCTATCTGGCTCGCTGGGTCTGCGTCAGCCGAGGTCTTTGCGGACATTGCGCTCTGCCCGTTCGAGATGACCAAGGTCAAGATTCAGACGAGCCCGACGGGCACGTTCCCGGTCGCGTTCGGCGCTGCGTTGCGCGAGATGAGCAAGAACAGGATCGAGACGCGGTATCCGTTTGGGTCGATCGTGCCTCTTTGGTCACGCCAGGTGCGTTGCCTCCGTGCCGCTGTGATGATCCACGATGGTTGATGGGTGTCCCGGTCCTTAGATCCCGTACACGATGGCCAAGTTCTTCTTCTTTGAGAAGATCGTGGAGTTGTTTTACACGCACTACTTCACCGCGCCCAAGGAGAGCTATTCGCAGACGACGCAGCTTGGGATTACGTTTGCGTCGGGTTATCTTGCCGGTGTCGTGTGTGCTGTTGTGTCACACCCCGCGGACTCGGTCGTGTCGCTCATGGGTAAACCTGCCAACAAGGGCAAGACCATTGGCCAGATTGCGTCGGAGACGGGCGCGACCGCGTTGATGACCAAGGGTCTCGGTACGCGTGTGCTTATGATCGGTACTCTGACAGGTGAGCTGCCTCTGGACTGTCTTTTATTCGCGCACCTGTTGATCCCGTACGCACATAGGCTTCCAATGGTGGATCTACGACACCTTCAAGACATCCATGGGTCTCGGTACCACCGGTGGCAAGTAGTGTTTTACTTCCTCGCCATTGCATCATCATACCCCGTTTGCGGGATGACTTGTCTATATGCAACTAGATTTTGTTTTGTTCCTGCCTTTCTCTTAGACTAGGATAATGTCATGACGAGCATCTCTTGGCTGGTTCTGCTTCCATTGAACAGACGACCGGCCTTCATGGTATTTAAGTGTATCTTGATTTATCCCCACTCATATATTGCATCTTTGAGTCCCAGTCCCTAGCAAAGCAAGGATGTAAAGGTCGAATCAAAAACGAACACTCGGTTGATCCGGTCGAGCATAAAAATGATCGGAGGGGGGAGGGATCATATGTTGACCAAAAAAAAAGAGCCCTTGCCTTTTGTAAATCAGAGAAAAGTCAAAGGGCAAGCACGTTTCATACGCTACGCTAAACTATATGCGTGTTGGGATGACGACCCGGCTGCCCAACGAACTTGACGTCTGCCGGCGGCAGAAGAAGGAAAAAAAAAAAAGAAAAAAAGAACGTTCATGGCGCGCAATGTGTATACGTACAGTATGTACATAATGCAAGGGCCCGAGGCCGAGACCGATAGCCTTGGTGCCCAAGCAGGCGTCTCGTCACGTTCATGTGCCTCGAATGAAAAAACAAGGGTTGAGGCTGGCGGGCGCGGGTCGCTCGCTTCGTCTCGACAGGTCGCACCGACGACGGGAGAACTTGGCGTTGCGTTGTATGCGTCGGGTTGGGGTCATCGCTCGTGATACCCTCTTTCCCGAGGATAGAACGGCGGGTGAGTCATGTGCCGATGTATGTGTCCGCGAATAACAAAAAGGGGAACCGAAACCGAACTGTATTTGTCACGGTCGGCGTCCGTTTGGGTTGGTTGAATGAATAACCGGGCGCGAGCGACGGCGAGGTGCAAAGGGTGACCTTGACGCGGTCGCTCCGTCGACGCCAACGCCGCGGACTTCACTTTAGCCTGAGGGGCGACAAACAATGACTGGTGCCGAGGTGTCTTTGAAATATACACTGCATTCATGACAAGGAAAAGTAATGTTTATGAGTGGCTCACCTCAGCAATGAGGACATGCACATCGGTGTCCGTGGACATGGGTCAGTCTGACTCAGCCCCTCTTCCCCATTGTCCTCCAAAAGGACTCGACTCGTCGCGAGCGACGGCAGCCGAGGTCACCGATTGGGATTAACAAGCAACAGTCGCCATTGTCCGTCCAAATCGTAGGTATACCTGCCAAAAGCGTGTGGATACTAGACTCGTCCGTGGCTCAGCCCCTACCCGAGGCGCGTATCAGCGTCTGTCACTTGTCATCACCCCATCGATCGAACAACCTGGCGTACAAAAGCCGATCAGAAGAAGGCCCGTTTGGGTGAGAGCCACGAAGGCGTCGACGCGTGCGACGAGCGATGGACGTTGACTGAGGTTGCTCTGCTCTCGTCGCTGGCCCCATGCCTTTTTCCGGCAGCGACAACCACCGGCTTCGCGGATGTGTTCAGTCGTCACCTGATTTCTCATCTCACCGGGTTCCGTCCCGGTCGTTTGCTTGGCGAGGAAGGGGGGGGACAATGGACTCGCGGCGATGAAACGAGAGCGAGGGTCAGCGATATGGGAATGTGTGTACCTGCACAGTCGCAGAAAACGTTTCATGGACCTCGTTCGTTCATTGTTCCACGCGAAGCGAAGGTGGAGAGTTTTTGTGAATGAAGAGAGAGGTAAACAAAAAAGACGGTCATCAACGTGTCGGAACACGTACCCGATTGAATTCGCCTGGTCGGTCGATGTTTCAGGGCGCACACATACACATACACACACATACACACACA
>JBBPJT010001097.1:0-11390 GCA_038088895.1 Xerocomus potaroensis | reverse complement strand
GTCTGTGCGCCATGGCTGGTAGTATAAGTAGTAGCGCTTTCCCTGTTGTAGCCCTAAGCTTAATCTCATCGTTACAACGCCTAAGTGTGGGCTAGTAACTTCTTGTGGCTTTCTCCTCATTCCGGTCGCCGAACCCTGAGGATTCCATCGCCTTCAGAACCCTCCTCACTCCGCCGCTGTGCCCTGAGGAGTTCCTTCGACATCCAGTCCTCGTCTGTAGTCATTCCGGCTATACGCCCTTGACGTCACACAATCCATCCATCACGTTCATCACTATCGCCGCCTTCATCTTCGCAACTATCCTAGTGGACGTTGCCCTCGCTGTCTTGTCCTCAGCCGTCATTCTCACTGGCGCTTTGTATCTTGTTGTCGTCCTCGTAGTAGTTGCCATTCGAAGCTGCTGGCTCACTACGTAACACATAAGAGCCTTTGGATGGATCCCATTAAGGTAGCAGCAATTACCAATTGGGTTCCCCCATATTTGTTAAAAGGAGTTCGTTCCTTTCTCAGTTTCTGCAATTTTTATCGTAGGTTCATCCCCAGTTTCACCACTATTGCCCCTCCTCTCCATCAACTTATACAAAAAGATCATCCCTGGCAGTGGACCCCTGCATGTGATAAAGCTTTCTCTAACTTAAAAAAGATCTTTGTCACCACCCCTGTACTGACTCTCCCAGATCTTTGACAACCATTTACTGTTATGATGGATGCCTCTTTGTTGGCGTCCAGAGGTGTCTTAATGCAACAAGATGGCAATGGTGATCTCCATCCCTGTACCTACCTATCCCATACCTTCTCCCCTGCCAAACAGAATTATGATATCTATGATAGGGAACTCTTAGCTGTAATTCATGCCCCCACTGAATGGCGTCATTATCTTCAAGGCACTGGTCTGCCCATTACTATCTTTACTGACCACAAAAATCTCTCCTATTTCCACCAACCACATCACTTCTCGTGTCATCAAGCTCGCTGGATGTTGTTTCTACAGGACTTTGACCTTCAGTTTTCTGTTCAACCCAGGATGGCTATGGGTCTGGCCAACACTCTCTCTTGCTCCCTCTCCTCTGACGTCTCTTCTGACAACACCAATGTAACCCTCCTCCCTGCCTCCCTTTTCATCTCCCTTATTGACACCGCCCTTCTTGAGAAAATCCATCTGTCTTCCCCTTCCGACCCCCTTATCCTCTCTGCTCTTGACTGTATGCATGAGAACTCCCCCCTCTTTCCTTGTTCCATGTTGGCCGACTGGTCCTTTTCTGACAGGTGTTTATACTTCCGCAACCACCCTTACATTCCCCCCCCTGCCTGCCATGACCTTGTTTCCTCCATCCACACCTCCCCTGCTGGTGGTCACAGTGGCGTCTTTCACACCATGGCTTTTCTTCAATGTGACTACTGGTGGCCTGGCCTTTCCTCCTTTGTTCGTTGTTTCATCTTGGGCTGTGCTCTCTGTCAGTCAAGTAAGGTGAATACACATCCCGTTGTTCCTCCCCTCTCCCCTCTCTCCTCCTCTACTACTTGCCCCTTTCAGCAGATCTCTGTTGATCTTGTCTCCACCTTTCCCCCAGTTGGTTCTATTGATTCTGTCTTGGTCATGGTCGACCATGGACTTAGTAAGGGGGTCTTTTTCATCCCTTGCTCAAAGGCAATCGACACTGCTGGAATTGCACACCTTTTCTATATGCATGTATTCCTGCACATCGGCCTGCATGACAGAGTAATCTCTGACCAAGGACCCCAATTTTCATCAGCATTCGCATGAGAATTAGCCTGCTTATTGCAATATGACGTCGCCCTGTCCTCTGCCTACCATTTGCAAACAGATGGTGAAACTGAATAAGTGAACCAGGAATTGGAAATGTAACTCTGGTTATTCTGCCAAGACCAACCAACTCAATGGGTGGACCTTCTTCCCATGGCACAATTCACGCACAACTCATCTGTCCATTCTGTCGCCAAACAAACTCCATTCTCTTTGATCCTCGGATATAAACCACAGGCTTACCCCTCTCTAGGGAAAACTTTTCTTTCTGCACTTACCAATTGGTTAACCTGGTTAGATAAGGCCTGAAAGGAAGCCCTTAGTGCTCATGAAATGGTACAACAATACATGCGACAATGGGTAACAAAGAGATTCCGTCTGTGGAAGGTCAGTGATAAGGTATGGCTAGATGTGCGTAATCTCCACTGAAGCACACCCTGGCAGAAATTAAATCTGTTACAAGAAGGACTGTTCAAGATAACAAAAGTGGTCTCGCCTGTTTCCTTCCAACTCCATCTCCTGATCAAATGGAAAATTCATAACACCTTTCATGTCTCTCTTCTTTCCACATTTAGGGAAATGGTGGAACATGGAAAAAATCTATTACATCCCCCTCCTATGGAAGTTGACAGAGATAAAGCATGGAAGGTAGAACGGATATTACAACATAAGGGAACCACAAGGGCTCAGCATTATTTAATCAAATAGAAGGGGTATTCCCATGCTGAAAACACTTGGGAACCAGAATGGAACTTAGCCAGTGCACGGACCTTGTTGAGAGAATATAAATGACTTCATTCCCTGTAATGATCATTCCCCAAACCATTATGCCTGCCACTCAAAACCAATCCACCACACCTCCTCCTTCCTATGCCATCCATCAGGTTCCAGCCATCTTCCCAATTTGCACCAACTTACCACCACCTCTCTTCCGCCATCTTGTCTTTGCCGCTGTCTTACAAGACGCCCCTTTGTTCATGAGGATTATGGAATCTTCCTCAACAGATGCAACTATACACAACGCATGTATGCTTTTCCTCATACTATGCACCTTTCACCTAGTCTTCAATTCCACCACCCCCGCTGATCGACCCCCTCTTCTTGCAGCAGAAGGATCTACTTTGATGAGTCAGGCGAAGCTACAACTGCTCGACCTACTCTATTGGTTAGGATTAGGATATGTTATTAATTCACTCTCCTTTGAACTGATCGGTCCTATCGTCCATCCCTTTCTTCATCACCTCCATTCAACAGTCTGGTATGACTATTTGCATATCAACAAAGCCATTGTAACCCAGCAACAAGTCCAGACTCTACCATATTCCGTGATCATTCCTCTTTTGAACTCACCCATCTCATCTATTCCACTCCTATCCAAAACTATCACTCCTTCTCCTGCATCCCCTGTCATTCCACCTCTCACTTCCACTCCCCCATCTGATGTCGAGAATATTCCTCCATTAGTTGCACTCATTGAGAACCAAGCTCCTCTCCCCATTTCCCCCCCCACACTTCTTTCACTTCCTCATCCAGAGACGCTGTCCTCCTTGGACATCGGAAAGAAAGCAAAGAAGGGTAAGAAGAAGGCCATAATGATGTACGGACTCCCTTCATCTCCTTCCTACTACCTCTGGTCTACAAAAAAGAAATCCACTCTCCCCTCATATATGACTTCCTCCCCCATCACTCCTACGTATATCAACATTCCTGCTGCATCCTCTTCTGTTGTCGAACCAGCATGGTTTTTGCGTTGCGAATGGTGTAACAAAACAGATACACACCTAGGAATCTGGTGTCCCACTCATCAGTGCCCCTCTTGCTCAGTATATGGTGCTGGTCATGACCTTCACAATTGTCCCCAAGCAGCATGTGTATATTGTCAACGTCAACATTGGGGCTGTCCTTGTCCCCCATACAAATGTGGCCCAAATGGATGTGACGAATGCTGCACTCTTCCCTGGGGGGAGTTGTGTCCTCACCGAATTCGTCATCAGGAGTTAGATGAAGAACCCAACAATGTGGACAATGCACTTTATGATTTTTTGGATAAAGAGTAGAATGGGAAAGGTCAGTGTCCTTTTGCCTAACATAGACCTTATGTTATGGTTTTTCTCATAACTACTTTTATGCTTCTCTTCATTTCCATGTTGCTTCATTTCATTTCCATTATTTGATTCTCTTCCTGGATGCTTGTTTCCTTTCTAGGCTTTCTCTCACAAAGTCCTCGTATCCCCAATAGTCCCACATTGTATTCCACTGACCACCCCATAGTTTCCTTTCTTAGCAGAGGGATAGTATGGTCTGTGCTTGTTTGTAGGCAGTACTTATACCAAGCGCATGTACCATAGTCGATAAGCTAGTTCTACACAAATTAAGTGTAGTTTCCTAGTCCTTCCAGTGTCACTTCTAAGGTCTCTGGGTTACTCTAGTGACTAGAAGGTTTTTTAACAACAAGCGTAACACCGACCCCCTCATTCTCTCTGCCTTGGAACGTGTTACAGTTTCACTACGTTTCCACTTATTAACGATCACGTCTAGACGACATCCTTTTTCCTTGTCCTAATCCCCGCCCCTCCTACGGTATACGATTAAATTTCCCTTACTCTTTGTGTTCTCGACCTTAGGATAACGCTTGACTCCTAGGTCGCCTGTATTACCATCACGTGCCGTATGCGTGTTCGCCATGAGGCCTTCTTTGCTTCTGCCTCATGGCCGTTCCTGTTACTAAGCTTACCTCGTGTTGCACCCAGGACTAAGGGCGTTTCCTTATTAGGTCAACCCTCGCACCAGGGTTGAGGGTATTCCCTACATAGTGCTTAGTCAGCATGGTCTGTGCACCATCGCTGGTAGTATATATAGAGTAGCACTTCCTTGTAGCACCCTAAGCTTAATCTCACCGTTACATCGCCTTAGTGTGGGCCTTGTGACTTCTTGTGGTTCCATCCTCACCCCACCGCCGTGCCCTGAGGATTCCATCGTCGTCGATTCCTCCGTCATCCCGGCAACGTGCCCTTGACAGCTCCCCAGTAGTCATCACGCTTATCACATTCGCCGTCTTCGTTCTCACGACCATCCTAGTGGATGTCGTGCTATCTGTCTTCTCATCACTCGTCTTCCTCCTCGCCGTCTATCTTGTTGTCGCCCTCATAGTCGCCGCCATTCGAAGTTGCGGGCTCACTACGTAACAGAACGTATGTGTGAGGGCTCCCCTCTCTTCCCTTGCTCTGCTCACGCTGACTGGGATTTCCTCAATGGCCACCTCTATTACTGTCATCGTCTTTACATTCCTCCTGATGCCTGCCATGCCCTTGTTTCTTCTGTTCATACTCCCCTGCCAGCAGCCATGGCAGTATCTTCCAAACCACCACCCTCCTTCAACGGGATTACTGGTGGCCTAGCCTTACCTCTTTTGTTCACTGTTTTGTTCAGGGTTGTGCCCTCTGTCAGGCCAACAAGGTGCTTACTCATCCTGTCATTCCTCCCCTCTCTTCCATTTCTTCCTCTGTGTCCTATCCTTTTCAGCAGATTTCTATGGATCTTGTTTCTGCTTTCCCTCCCGTGGGCCCCCTTGATTCTGTTTTGGTCATGGTCAACCATGGCCTTAGTAAGGGGGTCTTTTTCATCCCTTTTTCAAAATCAATCGATGCTGCAGGCATTGCACACTTGTTCTATCAACATGTCTTTCCCCATGTCAGCCTTCATGATAAGGTTATTTCAGATTGTGGCCCTCAATTTGCTTCCACCTTTGCATGGGAACTTGCTCATCTCCTTCATTACAATGTTGCCTTATCTTCCACTTATCATCTGCAAACGGACAGTGAGACTGAACGAGTAAACCAAGAATTAGAAACCTATCTCCAATTATTCTGCCAAGATAATCCCACCAATTGGGTAAACCTTCTTCCCATGGCCCAATTCACACGCAACTCTTCTGTACATTCCATTACTAAACAAATGCCATTTTCATTAATATTGGGATATGAACCTCATGCCTACCCACCCCTCAGTCAGACTTTCCTTCCAGCCCTAACAGATTGATTGGAATGGTTGACAAGAGCTTGTAAAGAAGCACTTAGTGCACATGAGCTTGCACAGCAATACATGTGTCAATGGGCCACACAATGGTTTCACCCTTGGAAGGTTGGCAATAAGGTGTGGTTAGATGCACGTAATCTCCAAAGAAGCACACCTTGGCAGAAATTAAATCCTCTTTGTGAAGGGCCATTTGAAATCATAAAAGTCATCTCTCCCATTTCCTTTCAACTCCGACTTCCTCATAAGTGGCGAATTCATGACACATTCCATGCTTCCCTTCTGTCTATATATAGGGAGACTGCAGAACATGGGAAAAATACCTTGTGCCCTCCCCCAATGGAGATAGACAGCGAAGAAGCCTGGGAAGTTGATCACATCTTATGGCATAAGGGAGAGAAGAGGACCTGGCGATATCTAATCAAGTGAAAAAGATATTCTCATGCTGAAAATACATGGGAACCAGAATGGAACTTAACTGGTGCACGGACCCTGTTACAGAAGTATAAACAACACTACTCTCTTTGATATTTTTTCCATTGTTATCATGCCTGCCACTTGCCACACTTTTCCCAACCCTACACCTTCCCATGCTATCCACCAAGTACCCATCATTTTTCCCATTTGCACCAACCTCCTTTCTCCTCTTCCTTGTCGTCTAGTGTTTGCTGCCATCTTGCAAGACACTCCTCTTTTTATGAGAGTAATCGAATCTCTTCTCACTAATGTACCTCCTACCAATGCCTGTATGCTCTTTCTCATCCTTTTCACATTCCGTTTAGTATTCAATGCAGCAACCCCCTGTGATCAACCCCCTATACTTGCTGCAGAAGGCACAACTCTTATGAGCCAGGTGAAACTTCAGCTCCTGGACCTTCTATATCAGCTAGGATTAGGATATGTCATTAACTCTTTACCTTTCAAACTCATTGGACCAATTGTATGCCCCTTCCTTCACCACCTCCATCTGACCGTCTGGTACAACTACCTGAATACCCAAGAGGCAATGGTCATATAAGGCCCAACAACATCTCTTCCTTATCATTCCATTGTTCCTCCCTCTAATCTCTCCATCTCCTCTCTCCCACTAATACCAGGGACTGCAACCCCAACCAACCCTTCGCCAGTCATCCCCTCCCTACCTTCTCCATCAACCAGCCCTCCTTCTCTGATTGACATACTGAAGAATGACTCTACCCCCTTACCCATTCCCCCACCTGCCCTACCAACTATTCCCTGAGAGTGAGAAACACCTTCCCCACCAGAAAAGCCAAAGAAGAATAGGAAGGGAAAGAAAAAGGCAGTAATTACATTGTATGGTCTGACTAGCTCCCCCACATACAATCTCCATTCCTCATCCAAAGTTTGTGATTCATCCCTGATTTCCCCCATCACCTCTTCTTTGTCATTCCTCACTACCATCGCCTCTTTGTCATCTACCTTTGCCTATATAGACACCCCTGCTTCTGCTGCTCCCCTTGAGCCAGCCTGGTATACTTGGTGTGAGTGGTGCAATGAAATGGATATGCACCTTGGCATTTGGTGTCCAACCCATCAATGTCCATCCTGTAATGTATATGCTGCAGGTCATGCTTTACACAATTGCCCTCAAGTGGCATGTGTATTTTGTCAATAACAGCATTGGGGACAACCCTGCCCCTTATACAAGTGTGGACCTGACAGTTGTGACAAATGCAATACCCTTTCATGGGGAGAACTATGTCCACAACACGTTCATCATGCAGAACTTGACACAGAAGTGAACAATCTGGACGATGCTGACTATATCTTTTTGGATAAAGAGTAGAGCAAAGGTCAGAGCCCTTTGAGCTAATACAGGGCTTTTGTTACAGTTTCTTATTATTCTTGTCATTTTCATTCTTATTGCTTTCATTTCAGACACTATTCCTCTTCTAGGTTAGTCATCTGTTGACCGCCTCATGTCCCCACCATTCCCACCATTATGATCTCTTGGCATTTCCCAACATTTCCACCCCCATACTTGGTAGTGTATAGCTTGGTCCGTTCACAAGAGAGTATAGGATAAATACTGTAGCGCATGTACTATAGTCTCAAGCTAGTTCTACACAATCACACATAGTTCCTAGAATCTTCCTGGTCCATGTCTAATGTTGTAAAGGTTGCTCTTGCAACTAGACGATACTTCAACAAGTGTAACAATGGCATTTTATGGCAATTTTCATAACACCTCAGTCCATTTGCCTTGCATGCAACTGAGGTATGTTTTTTGCTGCTTATCTTATCTACACTTGTACTAACCTAGTTGTAGTGTTATCTACTCTAGTGTGCTCCTTCCTTTTTAGGTTGCTCATTCCCATAGGTTATAAGCCTTGACTCTGCCAATTGATTAGGAATTACTGTTTTTGTCAAAATGTCCACAGCCACAATTACCACCAATTGTTATGATGTGAGCCAATAACCTCGAATGGTGAACACGAAGAGGGTGACAACTGAATAAGCGTATAAGTATGTGACAAGGATTGCTGTTAAACAAGCAGAGACAACTAGAACGACACCTAGCAAGATGATGATGATAAACACAAGAATGATAAAGGACCTTCAAGGGATAATATCCAGGATGAAGGGGAACAATGATGAGTTGTCCTCAAGGCTCAACAGCAGGATGAGGAATAAACCACAAGAGGTTACAAGCCCATACTTAGGCAATGTAATGATGAGATTAAGCTTAAGGTATTTTACAGGGAGTGCTACTCTATATATACTACCAGCCATGGTGCACAGACCATGTTGACTAAGCACTATGTAGGGAATATCCTCAACCCTGGTGCAAGGGTTGACCTAAAGAGGAAATACCCATAACCCTGGGCTTCTACACAAGGTAAGCTTAGTAACAGGAACGGCCATGAGGCAGAATAGAAGAAGGCCTCATGGCAAACACATGTACGTGTTTGGTAATACAAATGACTTAGGGCTAAATGATAAGCAGAGTAAGCCAGGCAATTGATAAGACAAGAGAATGCATCTAATCATTATATTGGAGAGAGGAAAGGGAACCTGTAGTTCTTTGGTGAACATTGTAGTTTTCCTAAGACGTCAGAAAACTGTAACACCAATACCTTGCTAACAAATATACCTAAGCTTGATGTAAAAGGTACCAACTGGGCAATATTCAATTTCAGATTCCAGGTAGCTGTTGAAGCTAAGGAATTATGGGGCCACTTTGATGGCAAATCTGTGAACTCAAATCCCACTTCTCAGACTACCCTATTGAATGATGAACAAATTGTGGCAGATGTGAAGTGGCTCAAAAATGAGTGGATGGCCAAGCACCTACTCACTTAGCATATCCCAGACTCAACTGCACTGAGGATTTAACAGCAATTGTCAGTTGCCAAGATATGAGCTGATATTGTTATGATTTTGCCTGCACTTGCCTGCAGGCTATCTCACTATACCAAAATCCACCCAAGGTCTTGAAGAGCATACTTGCTAGGATCAGACACAAGGGGAAATGTCAAGGGAAAGACATGGATTGAGATAATAACACCTATGCTAGGCAAGGTACAAGCAAGGGATTGAAGTTAAGGCTGAACTTAGGGTTCAGCCATTGCTAAATACTACCTTTATATACCTACTAGGGTTGTGCACAGACCAGGTTACCTAATGCGCTGCATATGGAAATACCCTAAACCCAAGAGTAAGCCCTAAACCCTAGAAGCAAGAAGCACACCTTGTGAGGGATAAGAAGTAAGCCACAAGGACAAAAGAAGCACAGCATCTACTTGCCATGTGGGAAATACTACTATCTGTAGATTAGGGTCAAGGGTACACCTGATCAAGAAGGAAGTCCATGTCAGTCAACATGCACCAATGCATAAGCATAACAGATATCAGATAACAATCTGATATCAAGATAATCTATTATAATGGTCTGATGCTAGTAGAGGTGACTAGTCGGATGGGGAGATCTATTGGCAGGGGTGAAGAGAGAGACAATGGTATCTTTATGAACAAACCCCAATACTAGGGGAAAACAAGGATCTGGAACAAAAACCATAACAGATATAGTAAAAGAATACACCCAAAAGAGGGCATATGCACAAACCAACTTGCATACACAGTTTTTGGACTCTAGGTTGCCAAAAGGGGGTGACATACATCAGTTCCTGGATGGGCTGCACATTAAGCAAGAAGAATTATCCACTGTCAGAGTGGAAATTGATGAAAAAGACTATAAATATATGATTATCAAATCACTTCCTAATGTACTCACAAATTTCACCTCCAGTCAACTTATGGCAGCACATCTATTCACTGAGTTACATGCTTATCTCTGTTGGCTGTCTGGATGAGCAAGAGATATCTACTATCTTTTTGAAAGGCTACTGCACTATTCATGGAAAGGATGGTGCCATATTGGGAAAGATCCTGTGTATCTTGAAAGGGTTATATCGTGTGGTATGAGATCTTGACATCACTAACACTGCTGTCAAGATTATTACAGCTGTAGAGTTATATCACCATTTTGGGCATATGGCACTATCCATTGCTTGACAACTGGTTGAGGGTGGGTTGCTCACCAGAGTCAAGGTGGATTTACTCAATGAAACTCTATTCTATGAATCCTGCACTTATGCCAAGATGATGTGCAAGCCAATAGCGATGGTGCATGTGGGGGAGTGGAGCACATTGCTCAGCACCCTTGTTTGGTCAGATATCTGGGGACCTGTGCTGGTGGGAATGCTTGGCGGTAACCATTACTATGTCATGTTTACCAATGACTACTCACAGCTTACTCACTTGTATGTGATTCGTCAGAGGAGTGACATTTTCATGTCATATGTCAAGTTTAAGGCATGGCTGGACCAGCAGCTCAGTGCCAAGATCTGGGTGCTCCATTCTGATTGAGGGGGCAAGTACCTTAGCAGAGAGTTCCAGGCACATTTGCAATACCAGGAGACTGTTCAAAAACTCATGGTACACGATACCCCTTAGTATAATGGTGTTGCTGAATGGCTCAATCACACAATCTTAGAATGGGTGTATGCTCTCTTGCATGTAAGTGGCTTGCCTAGGCACCTTTGGGATGAGGTGGCATATTACATGATATGGCTAAAGAACCAGATGCCCATAAAGGTCCTCAATAGCCATACCCCTTATGTCATTGCTTTCAGTCATAAGCCAGATCTTCATGGAGTTCATGAGTGAGGTAGCATTGTCTATATCTGGAAGGAGGAGGAGCATAAGCTGGACTAGAGGGCTGAAAAGGTTAGATGGGTCAGGATTGATAAAGGCTCACTGAACACTTGCAGGGTTTTTTGGCTAATGAAACAGGTTGTCACTATTGAGTATGATGTCCACTATGGGCTGGTGCAGCACAACCTTGAGGAGAAGAGTGATCTGATGCACCAAGAATGCCAGGTTGAGTTTATGTATACACATGTACATCACACACCAGCAATCATCAATCCACCACACATTTCTATGCCTCATCCACCCAGTCCAATTGCCCCTCAGGTACATCCAAAATGGGCATATCAGCCAAGCCAGCAAGTGCTCAATATCTTATCTGGCAAGGCTGCTGATGCCATCCCACCTCATGGAGTTCAAC
>JBBPJT010001096.1:0-11392 GCA_038088895.1 Xerocomus potaroensis | reverse complement strand
TAGACTTAGAAACGTGTAGAGATCTTCTAGTCGTTGGAGTAACCCGACAACCTTAGAAGGAGACCTGGAAGACTAGGAACTACGAGTAGATTGCGTAGAACTAGCTTGTATCTACTATACATGCGCAAGGGTATTTATCCTATCCCAGATGCGAACGGACCAAGCTATACACTACTCAAAGAGGAATGTAATCTGTTGGGGAAACACGTCAGGATATCAGGAATGGGAACGATGGGGACACGAGGCAGTCAACGGATGACTAACCTGGAAGATGAAATAGCGTCCAAAATAAAAGTGATATGACGACGGAAGAAACGTGGCATACAAGATAAGATGAGATAAGAAGAAACGTACAAAATCGTAACAGGGTTTAGAGCTTACCCTTGGGTTTAGGGTATTTCCATACTTAGCGTATTAGGTAACCTGGTCTGTGCGCAACCCTAGTTGGTATATATAGGGTAGTACTTAGTCAAGCTGAACCCTAAGTTCAGCTTTAACTTCGGTCCCTTGCTTGTACCTTGCCTAGCATAGGCATTCTTAATCCATGTCCTTTCCTCTTGTCCAACCCCTTTTGGTCTGATCCCAGCAAGATGCTCTTCAAGATCAGGGTGTTGTGTTGAGAAGATAGCCTGCAGGCAGGTGTAGGCAAAACCATAACAGTTAATGACCGGGATGAAGAGGAGCAATGACAGAGAGTCCTCAAGGCTCAGTGGCAGGATGAGGAAAGAACCACAAGAAGTTACAAGCCCACACTTAGGCAATATAATGATGAGATTAAGCTTAGGGTATACTATAGGGAGTGCTACTCTATATATACTACCAGCCATGGTGCACAGACCATGCTGACTAAACACTATGTAAGGAATACCCTCAACCCTGGTACAAGGGTTGACCTTAATGGGGAAATGCCCATAACCCTGGGCTTCTACACGAGGTAAGCTTAGTAACAGGAATGGCCATGAGGCAGAAGAGAAGTAAGCCTTATGGCAAACATGCGTATGTATTTCATAATACAAACAGCTTAGGGCTAAATGACAAGCAGAGTAAGCCAGACAATGCAGAACAAGGAAATATGTTATGTAATGAGCCAATAACTTCAAATGGTGGCAACTACAAGGGTGACAAGGAGATAGATGAAGGTAGCGAAGATCACAATGGCAGTGATGATAGACAGGACGACGTCCACTAGGATAGTTGTAAAAATGAAGACAGTGACTGTGATGAGAATAGTGACTGATAGGGAGCCATCAAGGGCACATGCTGGAATGACGGGGATATGGGTGATGATGGAAACCTCAAGGCATGGCAGCAGGATGAGGATAGAGCCACAAGAAGTTACAAGCCCACACTTAGGCGATGTAACAGTTAGATACAGCTTAGGATGCTACTACAAATAGTGCTACTTATATATGGTCAGCCATGGTGCACAGACCATGCTGACAAAGTGCTATATAAGAGAACTACCTAACCATGGATCAAGGGTTGCACTATAAGGGTAATGCCCATAGCCCTAGGCTATGGGTGCACGTAAGCTATAATAATGGGAATGGCCACAAGGGAGAAGCAAAGGAGCCTCATGGCAAACACGTGTATATCACATGACAGGTAATACACATGACCTAGGAGACAAGTGTTATCCATAGGTCAGGATCATCAGTAGAGATAAAGAAAGATCATCTAATCATTATACTGGTGGGGAGCAGGTGGTAAGGAGAAGGTGAAATGAACCTAGTAGACTAAGGACCCCAATGCTAGAGCGAGCACTGGGCATTGTTACGACGTGAGCCAATAACCTTGAATGGCAAACATGAAGATGGCAACGACCAGATAAATGTATATGTAGGTGACAAGTATAGCTGTTAAGCTAGCAGAGACAACTAGGACGGCACCTAGTATGATAGTGGCAAGAAGGGTGAGAATGATGGGAAAACCTTCAGGGGATGGCACCGGGGTGAAGGTGGGAAGGACAATGAAAGACCTCAAGGCTCAAGGGCATGATGAGGGAAGACCACAAGAGATTACAAGCCCACACTTAGGCAATGTAATGATGAGATTAAGCTTAGGGTATTTTACAGGAAGTGCTACACTATTTATATGTCCAGCCATGGCGCACAGACCATGCTGACTAAGCACTAAATAAGGAATATCCTCAACCCTGGTACAAGGGTTGACCTAAAGGAGAAATGCCCATAACCCTGGGCTTTTACACGAGGTAAGCTTAGGTAACAGAAACGGCCATGAGATGGAATGGAAGAAGGCCTCATGGCAAACACATGTATGTGTTGAGGTAATACAAACAGCATTGAGCTAAAGGATAAGCAAGGTAAGCTGGACAACGATAGAACAGGGAAAGGCATCTAATCATTATAGCGAAGGATAAGGAAAGGGGAAACTGTAGTTTTTCAGCAATCGTTGTAGCTTTCCTAAGACGTCAGAAAACTGTAACATAAGCCCATTACTATCTTTGAAGACACCTGACTTCAAGTCAACATAGATCATCACTTTGCAAAGTAGAAAGATGGATAGGATATTCCATCATTTCAGATAGTAACCACAATGGTGTTGTTGGATTGGCGATGAGAGCCGAGCGAGTGCAAGTGAGATGATAATCTAGAAGAGTGATAGCCAAAGGGGGTGTTTCAGAAGAGGGAACAAGAGATGGACAATCATTGGTGACGGAAGGATAGAGCGGTTGAGAGACATTAAGGTTATCATAGTGTGGGGGATCCTCAGAAGCAGGAGGACAAACCCAGCCGTTGTGCTCAGTCCATAAAGTGTCCAAGGCAAGAAGGGAACAAGCCCAACAAAGTTCCAGGTAGTGGGGACAGGAACGAATCCACCATAATTGTGTCTGGTAGCAGATCCAAGTAACGGTGAAGAAGTTGTATGGGTTTAGATCATGGAGATAGAGGAAGAGAGGGATAATGATGGGGATGGAGGCCAATGGTTGACAAGTTGGGTGAGAGGTAGGGAATGTGACAGGAGAGGACATGGTAGGATGGTATGGTGGGTGATTGTTACGCTTGGCCTGGGTAAGGACAAGCGTAGCCCTTGAAAAGGGGATCGAGTTCTTGGGCCTTCGCACTGAAGGTATCAATGCCTTGCAAGCCGGAGGTCTTGGATCAAGTATTAGTGAAGTAGACCGTCTGACGAGATGCTGGGCAAGACGTCAAGAGAAACCAATGGATTGATTGACTAGTAGGTCAGAGGATACAAGGGAGATTCTACTTAGGTTTTATGGTACAGTGCACGAAGGTTTAAGTAAGCATCAAGACGGTGCACGGACCAAGCGGTGTCTACTATGGAATGACTCATCTGGAGTCATGTTGAGTCATAACCTGTTACGGTTTTACGACAGGACTACCCTTTGTTCGCCTTAACATTGGGGTCCTTAGTCTACCGGTTCATTTCTTTCCTTTGTCCTACCTCCATCCCCCTCCTCTCCGGTATAACGATTAGATCTCTCCTTCATCTTTGTGTTCCCGACCTCAGGATAACGCTTGTCTCCTAGGTCGCTTGTATTACGGACAACGTGCCCTACACGTGTTCGCCACGGGGCCTTCTTCGCTTCTGCCTCGTGGCCGTTTCTGTTCTTAGCTTACCTCATGTTACGCCCAGGGTCTTGGGCATTCCCTTTGTAGGTCAACCCTTGCACCAGGGTTGAGGGCTTACCATAGTTAGCGCTTAGTCAGCATGGTCTGTGCGCCATGGCTGGTAGTATAAGTAGTAGCGCTTTCCCTGTTGTAGCCCTAAGCTTAATCTCACCGTTACAACGCCTAAGTGTGGGCCAGTAACTTCTTGTGGCCTTCTCCTCATTCCGGTTGCCGTACCCTGAGGATTCCATCGCCTTCATCCTTTCCTCACTCCGCCGCCGTGCCCTGAGGATTCTCCCTTTCCATTCGACACCCATCACCGTCATTCCGGCACGCGCCCTTGACGGCTTTCGTCCATCACCACGTTCTTCGCCATTGCCGTCTTTCTCTTCGCAACTATCCTAGTGGACGTTGCTCTCGCAGTCGTGACTTCAACAGTCCTCCTCACTGGTGTCTCTTATCTTCTTGTCGTCCTCGTAGTTGCTGCCATTCGAAGCTACTGGCTCACTACGTAACACTGGCGGCCATGGTGGTATTTTCTGCACCACTGCTCTCCTTCAACATGATTATTGGTGGCCTGGCTGCTTCTCTTTTGTTTGCCATTTTGTCCAGGGATGCGCTCTTTGCCAGACAAGCAAAGTTCTCACCTACCCTGTGGTCCCTCCTCTTTCTCCTATTCCTTCCTCTGCTTCCCACTCTTTTCAGCAGATCTCTATGAACTTGGTGTCTGCTTTTCCCCCTATGGGCTCCCTCAATTCTGTCTTGGTTATGGTCAACCATGGACTTAGTAAGGGAGTCTTTTTCATTTCTTGCTCAAAAACCATCGACACCACAGGCATCACTCATTTTTTTTATCAACATGTCTTTCCTCACGTAGGTCTCCACAACAAAGTCATCTCTGATTGTGGTCCTCAATTCACTTCTGTCTCTGCATGAGAACTTGCCCATCTCCTACATTACGATATAGCCTTATCTTCCACGTATTACTCACAAATGGATGGGAAAACAGAACAGGTTAACTAGGAATTAGAAACCTACCTTCGTCTTTTCTGCCAAGACAATCCAACAAATTGGGTAGATCTTCTCCCTATGGTGCAATTTATGCATAACTCCTCAGTACACTCCATTACAAAACAAACCTCCTTTTCCCTGATACTCAGATATGAACCCCATGCCTACCCCCCACTTGGTCAAATCTTCCTCCCTGCTCTAACTGAACAGTTGGATTGGCTAGCCAAAGCCCGCAAAGAAGCACTTAGTGCACATGAAATGGCACAACAATACATGTGACAGAGGGTGACATGACGTTTCTGTCCATGGAAAGTCAGGGATAAGGTGTGGTTAGATGCTTATAATCTCTGCCAAAGTACTCCATGGCAGAAATTAAATCCATTGTGCAAAGGCCCTTTTGAAATCACTAAAGTAGTATCCTCCGTTTCTTTTCAACTCTGTCTCCCCACTAAATAGAGAATTCATGATACATTTCACACTTCCCTATTGTCTACATTTAGGGAAACTGCAGAACATGGGAAAAACAAACTATGCTCTCCCCCAATGGAGATAGATGGCGAAGAAGCATGGGAAGTCAACCAGGTGATAAACCACAAAGGGGAAAAGAAGGCATGGAGATATTTGATCAAATAGAAGGGATACTCCCATGCTGAAAATACATGGGAATCAGAACAAAATTTAACCAGCATACAAACCATCCTGAACAAATATAAGCATCTCCACTCATTATGATGCTTCCCCATCTCCAACTAACAATATACTAACAACATTATGCCCACTACCTGCAACACTTTTCCAGACCCCACCCCTTCCCATGCCATCCACCAGGTTCCCACCATTTTCCCCATCAGAACCAACCTCTTACCCCCTCTTCCTTGTCACCTTATCTTCACTGCAGTCTTACAAGATGCCCTACTATTCATGCAGGTCATAGAGTCCCCTATTACTGATGTACCCCTTTCCTCTCCCAATCCCCCCACCTTCTCTTCCTACCATTCCCAATGATTGGGGAACTCCCTTGCCACCAGAGTGACCCAAAAAGAATAAGAAAGGAAAGAAGAAGGCAGTCATGATGTACGAACTACCTAGTTCCCCGGCATATCATCTTCATTCTGCAAAGAAAGCCATTCCATCCTCTTCTATTCCCCCAATCACTCCCTTGTCCTCCTTCCTCATCTCTGTCACCTCTTTCTCGTCCACATTTGCATATATTGACATCCCTGCCTTATCCACTCCTCTTGAACCCACTTGGTACACCCGCTGTGAATGGTGTAACGAGACTGATACATATCTCAGTATCTGGTGTTCAAAACACCCATGTCTGTCGTGTAACGCTTATACCCCAGGTCATGATTTGCATAACTGTCCACAAGTGGCATGTGTTTTCTGCCAGTGACAACATTGGGGTTGTCCTTGCCCACTCTACAAATGTGGACCAGACGGTTGCAACAAATACAACACTCTTCCTTGGGGGAAACTCTGCCCATGACGTATTCGACAAGCTGAGTTAGCCAAGGAACCTAATGATGTGGATGACACCAACTACTCGTTCTTGGATAAGGAGTAAGGCAAAGATCAGAGTCCTTTGAGCTACTATGGGGCTTATGTTACAATTTTCTAGTTCTTTTGATATGTCTTCTTCCTTTCCATTTAGCTTGTACTACGTTTTCTATCCCAGACACTTTTTTCTTTCTAGGCTTCCTTCATTGAAGTCCTCATGTCCCCAATCTTCCCACATTCTGTCAGACCAGTTGCCCTAGAGTTCCTTTTTATGATAGTGGGCATTGCTTGGTCTGTTCGCGTTGTAGACAGTATAAATACCATGTGCATGTACTCTAGTTGATAAGCTAGTTCTACACAATCACACATAGTTCCTAGAATCTTCCTGGTCCACATCTAAGGTTGTTAAGGTAGCTCTTACAACTAGATGATACTTCATTCAACAAGCATAACTGTTATGATGTGAGCCAATAACTTTGAATGGTGAACACAAAGAGGGTGACAACAAGATAGCTGAAGACGAAAGTGGAGATAACAGCTAGAACACTGCTAAAGATGACTAGAATGACACCTAGTAGGACAGCGATGGCAAGGGCGGTGAGTATGGTGCTAAACCTTCAAGGGATAATACCAGAATGAAGGGGAAACGGTGAGATGTGGTGAAGAATCCTCAAGGATCAGCAGCATGATGAGGAAGAGACCACAAGAAGTTACAAGCCCACAACTAGGCAATGTAACAGTGAGATTAAGCTTAGGGCCTAAACAGGAAGTGCTGTGCTACTTATACTACTAGCAATGGTGCACAGACCATGCTGACGAAGCACTATGTAAGGAAACCCTCAACCCTGGTGCAAGGATTGACCTAACTAGGAAATGCCCATAACCCTGGGCTTCTACACAAGGTAAGCTTAAGTAAACAGGAACAGCCACGAGGTAGAAATAAAGAAGCCCCATGGCAAACATGTTACTCGTGTCTGGTAATACAAACGGCTTAAGGCTAAAGGCAAGCAGAATAAGCCAGAACAAATGATAGAAGAAGAGATGCATCCAATCAATATGTCATAGTAGAAGAAAAGGAAACCCATAGTGGTTCAACAAATGTCATAGTTTTCCTAAGACATCAGAAAACTGTAACAGTAACACTCTATATGTTCACTTTTGATATTGAAGAAGACAAAAATGGTTTGTGATACAATAACATACACACAAGTAAGGTATGTTGGATCCTTGTAATAGGCAGGGCATGATCTAGTGGTAGGGTCTATTTACCTGCTAATTTTAAGGCCTTATGCATATGCATACATCTGTCATACTTGATGTATTTTTCTGTTCCAGATTATAACTCATACCAATGCTCCTGGGGTAGCTTGCTGGCCAAATTTTTTATGTTCCCACCACTCCACCATGCTAGCATTCTGTCCTACTCATTCTACTATTTATAGTCATTACATTGCCTTTAACCTGAATAACCACTTGCCATGATTAATATGGGTTTATAAGTTAATCTTTGTGTTTGGAATATCCACATCAATGATTCAGGGTCAAGGCTGCCCTGGTTGGTGATCCATACTATGACTTTGCTTGGTGGTCACAAAACCATGAAGATACCCCATTGCTAGACACATATATACTGAAAGGTTTCTTTCACTTTTTCACTTCTTCATATTTCACTCTTCCATTTCATCTCATCAATCACAGAAGACTTCTTATTTAATTTCTGTTTACCCAAACTGTTACAATTTTCCGTTCTCACCTCTATGTAAACCGTATACTTCATTTCCACTACTTTGTTTCCGCTATCTGTCTTCCCTTCTTCATTTCGGACGCTGTTCTCTTCCAGGATTAGTCATTCGTTGACTACCTCATGTTCCCTTTATTCCAGTCACTATCGCTTGGCATTCCCATTGCTTCTTCTGTTCTATTCATAGCTGACCTGACTTGCGTTGAGTCATTTGATATGGCCATTTATAGATAGGCATAGCATGGTCCATTCGCCATGTTCTTTAGTAGAAATACCTTCGTGCATGTACTATAACAATAAGCTAGTTCTACGCAATACAAGTGTAATTCCTAGTCCTTCCAGTGTCACTTCTAAGGTCTCTGGGTTACTCTAGCGACTAGAAGCTCTTAACATACGCGTAACACAAACCATATACAACACACATGTAGTATAGCCCTAGTAGGTATATAAGCAATAGCATAGTCATTTTATATCCTTAGTTTTGGTACTTTGAATCATATACATTGCAAAGCCTCATTTCAAGTGCCAAGTAGTGTGATCCCTGTCATATATGAAGTCTACCTAATTATACCCTCCTGAACTCACTGTTGGAATTCCAAGCATGTGTACAGTCATGACCAGTACTAGAGCAATGCTATTATCAGAGAGCACATGGACAAAAGCACCACCGCTGTGCATTAATGTCATATCATATGGGCTACATTCATAGCATTCTTGCATATGTGCATTCCATTGTATACCAGTGTAATTCCAGGTACTCAAATACCCAGGTACTTGGCATATAATTTAGTTGTATAGTATATAAGACTTTCTGTTTGTGCTAGAATACCTCAGTCTATTGCATACCACACACAACTGAGACTATTGTTGAGAATATGGTATTTGTTATTCAGACTTTGATTATATAACCATATTTTTCTAGAGCATTCTATGATTAGTCAGGAGTCCAGACTATCAGATACTGCTGACACTACATATTACATAGGTCTATGACATCATAGATAAGAGCTCTATTCACCATTAGACAAGATAAGAGCAATTACTGCTATTGGTTCTTATTCTTATCCTTATCTTTTTCATCTTACTATATACATAGGAGACCACCACAAGTACATATAGAGTCTTGTAGTATATAAGACTGAGACCTCCAGAGTGTCTCAGTAACTAACCAGTTCAATAAAGAACATTCCTCTTTATCCTCATCACAACCCACTTACCTGGTTGAGCCACTTAGCTCCCAAGTAACTCTATTCACTCTATCTCCTACTCCACCACTAGTAGCATCAGTGAGTCTCCTTCACTGATATGTTCCTCTGCATTCCCTTTTGTCCTGGTGCTATTTCAATAACTATCATATCTAGTTGTGCACTCCCCAATTGGTACCTGTATTCCCACACTCACCCCACAAATTCTTTGCTCTTTCTCACATGTGAATGCCCATAATGAAGGGTAGTCCAAGATGTCCCATTTCAACACCCCAGACATGGTCCAATCTTTGTTCGAGAAGAGACCTTGAGACCATCTGGATGTTGTCAGTGGAAGTAGAACGACGCTGTAATCGACGCTCTTTTGCGTTGTACTGGACCGTTCCTCCCTCCACATCTATTCGCGTCCGAGTGATTCATTCCGTTGACCTTGTAAACAGCATCATCCAGACCGTCTTAGATGGAATGACTGAGATGCCGTCGTGCCGCCGGCGCGGGCCGTCACCATAGATAAAGCAGGATATCAACGAGCCGGAGCGGATGCATTGAGAATTCCGCTATACTAGTCACGAGTGTCGCCCCCTAGCATCTCACTAACATCGAACACAACATGTCATGAACACCGTAAAAACACAACTACACGATAATTTTTTGCAAGTATAAAAAGAAACGTGAAGAGCGCTCGAACTGTTTGCCACGGCCCGATTGCTCCGGTACGAAATCAAGAATCAAAGAAAGAGAAACCTACACTCGGTTCTCATTGAATAAAAAATTCGCCTCTTGGCCTCCCAAGTTAGCAATCAAGTGTTTGCAATTGTCGCAAGGTGGCTTGATCTTGTCCTCTTTCCAGTAGTCTTTCCCGGAGTACGAAGTAATGGAGATGATGCCAGCCGTAGCGAACGCCATTCCATAGGCGTTATCCCTCAGCTCTATATCCCTGTGTGGATTTTTTAGATATACATGCAAGGCGGTCACGAGAAACGGACTGACCTCAAAAGGTAGAGGAATGGATATGTCTCACCGCAATTCCCGAACCTAGAACCTATTTTTCCATCCTGACCTGGATCCCTCGTCGGGGCGTCATCGTAATTTGGGTATCTAGCGAGATCCTGTAGGGGAGCAGCGTTGACATACTTCCACCGCTCCAGCTGCACCTTCTTTCTCCAACTTCCCTTGGACGAAAATCCCCCAATGCTAGTGCCGATGAAGTAGTACCTGGGTTGGTTCTGGCCTGCCCTTCTTCCCCAAGTGATCTGGGCCATGGTCGGCAACATACCTTGGCCTGATAACTTGTCACATCATTTCACATAAACGGCTACAAGGGGAAGCAAAAAATTCTTCGCGGTGCCGTTGGGGGGAATTGGCCCCAAAAGCGAAAGAAACATTCCGAGCATATCACAGATAGCGAAGGTTCTCTCCTGGTAACGGTTTACAACCCACGAAATCGGAGCGGTGGGATCGATTTTATGATCTTGTCCCTCAGCCTTACGGCGCAATTGTTGCTCCGGCTTGGGAGTCACATAGTCAGCGCCACCACTAAGTGATTTCTGTAGAATGAGTTCCTAGTATATGTTACAACGTTTGCAGTACTTACGGCTTCAACCGATCGATATTCTCGTACAGCGCTTTGAGGTTGTTTTTCTGAGCGTCGGGATCTGGAACCCCGTACCAAGCTGTGTTTTCAAAGACTTTCTTAAGAAAATCAAGGACCTGTACAATGATCGGAGCATGAGTCACAGTGTGCAAATAAGGGAGGTACCTTGGTACTATCCCATTTAAATGCCTCTTCGAGGTTTAGGCCCATCTCATGCCCTTGACCGTCTCTTCCGACAAATGCCTTGATAGGTTTAAACTCAGCCATATCAAAAGTGGGAATCGAAGGGAGGGGAGGATTGACTGGCAGGTCGACGAAGGGCGTCAAGAAGGAGAATTATATATACAAAGGGATCTCCGATATCATGGGGTATCCCGAAGAAACGGCTGGAATTCCTCGTGCGAAATGGGGTGCGGGAGTACTTGATATGCCCCAAACAATTGACGTATGACACACGACCTGTACTTGTGCAATCAAGGGAGAAATCCGGGGCACTCCACTGATAACTCGAGGCTGTTCTAACGGAGCGCCGCAGTCGAGAGATTGGGAGAGGTGGTATTGTCTTCATATACGATTAATCCTCTCTGCACGTCGACCTAAAACTTTATTGCATAATTGATGTTTGTAGTCATTAACTCGGAAGTGGGGCCTTCACATTGCGATCGAGGACCTATAATCCCTCTATATTTTGCAACGTTTGTTTATTAAAACATCTGAACCGAAGTATTGGGGACCCTGACTTACCTCG
>JBBPJT010001095.1:0-11408 GCA_038088895.1 Xerocomus potaroensis | reverse complement strand
TTGTCCTTATCCCCACCCCTTCCCATGGTATACGATATAGATTTTCCTTTCCTCTTTGTGTTCCCGACCTTAGGATAACGCTTGACTCCTAGGTCGATTGTATTCGTACCACATGCTGTCCATGTGTCCGCCATGAGGCCTTCTTTGCTTCTACCTCATGGCTGTTTCTGTTAATAGCTTACCTCGTGCTACGCCCAGGGCTAAGGGCGTTTCCCCATTAGGTCAACCCTTGCACCAGAGTTGAGGGCTTTTCCTACATAGTGCTTAGTCAGCATGGTCTGTGCGCCATTGCTGGTAGTATATATAGAGTAGCACTTCTTGTAGTGGCCCTAAGCTTAATCTCACCGTTACCTGCCTAAAGTGTGGGCTAGTAACTTCTTGTGACTCCATCCTCACTCCGCTGCCGTGCCTTGAGGATTCCCTTCATCATCGTTCCTCCGTCATCCCAGCACACGCCCTTGACGGATCTCCCTAGTCGCCATCATGCTCGTCACCGTCGCCGTCCTCGTTCTCACGACCATCCTAGTGGACGTCATGTTATCAGTGTTTTCTTCACTCATCGTCTTCCTCCTCGCTGTTTATCTTGTTGTCACCCTCGTAGTCACTGCCATTCGAAGTTATTGGCTCACTACGTAACAGGTATCTAGGCAACCATCAGTCAAAGGAGATAAAGAGGATCACAAAGCATGCAAGAGGCTATGCTTAGAATGGAAATAGCGTCCAGATCATGAGAAAGAAGGTCAAGACAATGGAAAGGTTACCATATGTTCAAAAGAGGAAAGATCAGGGAAAGATAATTAGGAGAAAAAGGGGTATCAGGGGAATAAAACATAACATTCTGAATGTGAAGAGTCATATGACTGTTGGCATGTGCCTAAATTAGATAAGGTCATGTGATCCAACCGATAAGAATCAAAGTAGAAATGAAGGGGGAATACTATACCACCTTACCATTAGGTTCATGTTGAGTGTACATTTCATATAACAGCAGAGTTCTACTAGGAAATACATCCTCAACCTGCCTCTTGTATAGCAATAGGGTTTCCTAGAGAATACAACCAGGTTCCATCATTTAGTCATTACACATTAGTATTGAACGTTGGTGCTTTATCTTATAGCAACAAGAATAGCTTAGTAAGTGTATTATATGACATTATAGGCAATTTTCATAACAGTCACTCAGACCTTCGGGTATTTATATTCCAAGTAACTACACACAGACCATGCAGTGCTACATTAATACAAGGTTTGAATAAACAAGAGATCATTACACTATTGGCTACCCTATTAATACTACAGAGAGTGAGTAAGCAAAAGATAAGAGTAAGTTATGCCATTGGCTAACGAGCATTATTTGCAATAGAACAAGTCATGCTGAGTCATGCACAGCAATGCTATTGGCCAATAGGCACAATGACTGAGTCATCAGGAGTCAGAAACTATGAATAGCTCATTGGAGTCAAAGGGCAACTCATGAGTCATACACAGCCTTGCTGTATTAGGACGAAGGAGTTAAGATGAGTCAATTACCATAAAGGGCTATATAGCCTTCACATGACCTGCGGAGATAGAAGTTCTGAATACGAAGGGTCATGTGATTGTTGGCATATGCCTAGATTAGATAAGGTCATGTGATCCAATCAATAAGATTTCAAAGTAGAAAGAAAAAAAAAAAGGGGGGAATACTATACCATCTTACCATTAGGTTCACATTGAGTGTACACTTCATATAATGGCAGGGTTCTACTAGGGAATACAACCACAACCTACCTCTTGTACAGCAGTAGGGTTTCTTAGAGAATATAACCAGGTTCCGTTATTAGTCGTTATGCATTAGTATTGAACATTGGTGCTTTATCTTATAGCGACGAGAATAGCTTAGTAAGTGTATTATATGGCATTTATTGGCAATTTTCATAACACCTCCTGCCTCTTTGGACCCTCCTTCCTATGCCAACTTAGATGTTTCCCGTCCCCTTTATCCTCCTATTTCTGAGGATCATCCCTCTCTTGTTTCCTCCACTAAAACCTCTCCTGTCACCATCGCCATCATAGATTATTGTCTCACTCTCACTCGCTCATCTTTCTTCAGTAACCCAACCATGCCACTGTGGTTACTATCTGAAATGATGGAATATCCTCCTCACCACCACTTTATGTGAGGACTAGTTGAGTTGATAGTTTGAGGCCTGGTGGCCTCAAGTGTAGCAATGGGGTTTTGTTATGGTTTTCCAAGAGACACCCTATGCTTGGTCTAGCAACTGGGTCTCTGGTCTGCTGGGTTCATTTCTCCCTCATCCTTACTATCCTCTTCCATCCCCAGTATATGATTAGACATCTCTTTCCCCTTGTCATTCTCTTGACCTATGACTATGCTTACAGTCCTCTAGGTCATCTGTATTACTTGTCGTGTGACATACATGTGTTTGCCTCAAGGCTTCTTTGCTTCAATCTCGAGGCTGTTCCTATTATAGCAACTTACATGCTTCCCATAACCCAGAGTTATGGGCATTACTTTTATAGTGCAACCCTCATTTCAGGGTTATGGGTATTCCCTTATATAGCACACCCTTAGCCCTAGGGCATAGGGCCTTCCTTATGTAGCACTTAGTCAGCATGGTTTGTGCATCATGGCTGACAGTATATAAGTAGCACTATATTGTAGTAGCACCCTAGGTTGTATCTCACTGTTACATCACCTAAAGTGTGGGCCTGTAACTTCCTGTGGCAAACCTTATCCCACCACCATGCCTTGAGGATCCCTGTTTACCTGTCATCCTGGCTGTATACCCTTGACATCTCTTTGCCAAATCGCCATTCTTGTCTCTATCATCTTAGTCTTCATGTTGGCCATCTTAGCCAACATTGTCTCCTTTGTCGCTGTTGCTCTATTGGCCTTTGCCATTACTATTCACCTTGTTGTCACCCTCATAATCACTGTCATTCAGAGTTATTGGCTCACTACATAACATAACACATGCATGTAACTGTATGTACTAAGCTAGTTCTATGCAATCCAGTGTAGTTTCCTAGATCTTCCTGGTCAACTTCTAAGGTTATTAGCTTGTTCTAGTAACTAGAAGGTCTATCCAACAAAAGCATAACATAAGGTACTTGAGTACAAACAAAAGTCTCCTATATACTACACTAGTTAAATCATATGCAAAAGATATGGGTATCCCAATGCCCAGAATTGCACTGGAATACAAAAAAAGAACATACATGAAAATACTATGAACTTCATCCATATGATATGACATTGGCAAGGAACATGCACACACTCTCCAGTAATCACTTCAGTCTAATGCCAGTCATGGCTGCACACACACTTGGAATTCCAACAACATAAGCCTCAGTTACATATTCCCACCATATGTCAAAAACTCTGAGATTTAACCATGTCCAAAACATGGGCAGGAGTTTTTCAAAACCCTTGTTGGAATGGTTGGAATATTTTCAATTATTCCAGGACATTTTATTTTGCCAAGTCCATCCCTCACACAGCCACAGTGTGTTTTCTGCATCGATTAATGTAATTTCCGTTGAACCTAGTAGTATGTCCCGTTCATCATCAAAATCGCAAACGAGACATGCAACATCTTCCGCTCGCATTCGTATTGCCAATGACTCCCTTATGGAACGTGACCGCGCTGAAGGGCCAATTCCTTCCAGTCTCAGCCTGCTCTCCGCTCGCCGGCCCTCATGGGCTCCACCACTGCACACAACCCCACAAGACAACGCCGTTTCTGCCGGAGTGACATCGTACCGCGATATTTCAATGCTCAACTTTATCACTTCGGCTAGCCGACGATCTCTGCCTTCTACATCCCCGGACGAAGGAAGCAACTTTAGGAGGAGCCTGCAGATCGATATGAAGGAGCTTGTTGGAGATGCTGTTGGAAATGTGAGTTCCTCAGAGAGTGGTGATTCTCGTATGGGTAAAGAATGCTGGACACGTAGATGAGTATTAGCCCAACAAGTCGTGATATTGTCCTTGCTGCGTGAGGCCACGAAATTCACCCTTTGGTTCCCTTCCCTGATTAAAGGTGACCAGCCGGCGTGGCCTCTTCATCATTGACCTCGAAGCACCTCTCGAAATCCCGCGGTTCGTTCCCCAAGGGGGTACTTGGGATGTGGCGGACGTTCAGTGGAATCCTCACCCAGCCCGCGCGGAGTATATTATCTCCACCTCCTCAGAAAAGCTGTAAGTTCTGGCACTGTCTTTGTCACCCATTGTTCATCCAGTCTCCAGTCTCATATGGAACCTCATGAAGGTAGAGAAGAGTTCCATACAACACATTCTACACTCCCATTACCGTGCGATAACGGATATCAACTGGCATACATCTGAGCCAGATACAGTATCTAGTGTTGGCATCGATTCGTGGTTGTGGTCCTGGGACCTCCGAGAACCGCGCAAACCAGTGATGGGTAAATAATAGTTGCCGTTTTCCAGCAGTAAGGAGCTTATATCATCATTCATTAGGGCTTTGTGCATTCAATTGTAAGTATTTCCCAATAAAAATTCACTTCTTGCCTAACACCATTCAGCCGGAGGCACACAAGTCAAGTGGAATCGACAGGACCCGAACGTACTCGCCTCATCGCATATGGATGAGGTCTTAATTTGGGACCGTCGAGTTAGTTCATTGACCTGGCTTCAATCTTACATAACTGACGTTGAACACATAGAAGGGCTCACTCCCAACAGCCCGCATTCGTGCCCATAATGCCAAGATCTATGGCATCGATTGGGCGCACACCCGAATGCATGACCTAGTTACATGCTCTCTGGACAAGACAATCAAGTTGTGGAATGTTCAGGACGTGTCGGCCCCTGACTTCCCTCAGACCGGTTCATGCAGAAATACAAAGCAATTACCTCAGCCCCTGACAACAATCACGACGCGTTATCCTGTATGGAGAGCGCGCGATTTACCATTTGGAAGAGGCATACTAAGTTTACCCCAAAGAGGTGAAACGGCCCTCGAAATGTGGGTAGCCGGAAACGACGTGATTCCGGCAGAGGTATTCGAGGGGCACACAGATGTAGTCAAAGAATTTGTCTGGAGGAAAGGTGGCACGGGTACGTAGTACCCATGTGTGGTCGACGACGATTCTATGCTAGTTTTTTTTTTATTCAGAAGGCGCTGAGTATCAGCTTATCACTTGGTCTAAAGATAGGACTTTGAGATTTTGGCCTATGGACTCGGAGATTATGGAGGTATGTATATCATGAACATCTGTCGCACCAGTACTCATTATACTACACTAGAAAACTGGGTATACCCTTGATCCCACCAACTCGTCGGCTGAACTACGCATGTCTACCGACTTTGGAAGATCGCACCAGTCCTTTCGATATGCTCCAGAAGGTGCAGACTCGGGTCCGGCCCTTTCTGCCCCGATTGGTTCGCGAAGCATACTAGCAGAGGTTCGTGCAGGACTGCCACCTGCCACCGCGGCGAAGAAGCCGGCAAACCCCGTGTTGCAACCCCACCACGGGAGCGCTGCCAGAGGTAAGGGGCTGTTGTTGCTCGATCCGGGGACCACTGCAGCCCAGCAACAAATGCAATTTCGTTACCCGCAAGTTATTCACGATACTCCCCAAACTCGCGTTCGAGACGACCAAGGCGAAAATCAAACTTCGAGCCAACTACAGCAAGATAAACTGGCCATTCCGATCCCGAGCGCCACAATGACGATGTCCCGGGGGCACGCGAAGGGCACTAGAGTAGGAATGGATGCGTTCACGTGGTTGGCAAGCGTTCGAGTCGGAGGACGCAGGGATGAGAGTCCCGGAAAAGAGAGCGGGATGAGCAGCGGGTCGAGATCAAGAGCATCCCATGACAGGGATGGTGACATGGCGATTGGCCAAGGACGTAAGAGGAAGAGAAGTGAGAGTCGAGTCAGGGAAGGGAAAGAGGTCGAGGGTGCTCAAAATCTGCCTGACGAGTAAGACCTGTCTTTTTTTCTGTGACACATAACCCAACCCATGGTAGAATTACGACAGTGCTCACGAAGCTCTCTACCTCGAAAATTCGCCTTGAGAAGGTAGGACATTCGTTGCTTCTGATCTTCTTCGCTTATTTCTCTTGCAAGCACGATCTCGCCAAAAAGCGGACTTGTACATTGGGTCTTCACGGCCCCTGGGGGGAGACTTCTTCGGTATTCATACGCATTTCCTTCCGATTTCCGAAAAATTATCCCTCTGCTCCTCACCCTGAGGGCACGCCTGAAATTGATCTAGAGCGTAGTCCGTTGATCTCCATGCAAAACCGGGCCTTCATGCTCCGACGCCTCAAGACTATTAGAGAACGTCGGCGACCTTGTCTTGAGGCATGCCTCCGGTTCCTGCTGTTTGGGGATGAAAACGAACAAGTAGGCATCCCGATGGATTTGAGGTCCGAGACATCCTCTGAGGAAGATGAGGATTCGGCCACGAGAAAGTCCAGAGACGTCACAGTTTCTTTGTTAAGAAACAACAAGAATTTGGCAGAACCAAGAACTTCCCAAGGTGTTTTTGGTCCGAACGGTAATATCTTCGTTCTTATCTCCCTTCCGTGCTTCACGAAATACCTCTTCAACAGGAGAATTAATATGTTTTTTCAGAGCTCCGCCCCGTATAGTTCGTCCTCATCAAATCAGCGGTGAGGATGAAATGGCGAGCTCTCCGGCCACTGCATTACGTCCCCCTCGGTTTTCTCAATCCCCTGCTTTGCTATCTGATGCTGTGCGCCGTCTTGCACTGGCTGCTTCAGACCAACATTTAGAAGTAGACCCTTCGCGACAAGGTGACAGTGAACATACGTTGCGCATCATGACCAACCTCCTCACTTTCTCCCGGAGAAGACCACAAAATGACTTTGCCATGGAGCCGATGGATAACAACATCACCAATGATCAGAGTGGCAACATTTCCGTATTTCCTGTTCAACTCAGCACCGTATTCATCAAAGTTTCAACTGATGCTCTGCTTGCAAAGCGAAGGGTTGCTGCTGCATATATCTTTCACGCAGGAACACTAGAAGATTTGTGTCATTTCAACGCAACAGTCGCAAGGGAACATGGACAATTTGCGCATGAGAGAATGTTCGCGATCCTTCAGAGCCTATTTCCTGCCCACGCCGCACCACAGGATATCTTTGGTGTTATTTCTCGTCGCGTCATCAAACAAATGTTGGTATGTTCGAAAACCTTTTAGGAATGCGATTCATTAGGTTCCACAGGCACAGTGAATTCTGTGCAACGCGTGACGTGCAAATGCTTGCTATGTTGGCCGTGGTGCTTCTCAAAGCCTACACCCTATTGGGAGAACAGCGTGAGTGCATTCGAGGCTCAACTATTGACGCAGCGTTCAGTAATTGACCAGCGGCGGCCACTCGCACGCCATCGACTGAGGAAGTATCTCCATCTGTCTCAAAGAACGACTGCGACTATTTCAGTCTGTCGAGATCCAAGGGTCCCCGAGCAGCTATAGTATCTCCTGCATGGCCCCGACTACCTTCAACTTCCCCTACAACTACTCATTACGTTGTTGCTTCCTCCCTTTCCACATCGACATCCTCCAGAGGGTCGTGGTCAAGTCTCTTCAACGCTGGTAGCGTCCGTCAATTCATGTCAGGTGTCCAAGAATCAATCTCAACACCACTTGACACACTGCCCGGTAAAATCACTGTTTCTATTCCACAACGTGAAACCGTTCTTCGCCTTCCCAATATCGATTCACCGCGGCGTAGGCGAGACCAAACGTCGACTGCCTCGCCTATCTCCAAGTCTTGGTCCGAAACGCAGATAGTTTCGCCACTCAGTCGACCGCCTTCCTTCTCTTCGGCGAGCCTTGGGAAACGCGCAGACCGTTTACAGGTTCCCAATGCGAGACAAACTATACAGGAAAAAAAGCTTATGGTCGAAGAAGTCCCTCAACAACATACACAGCCGTATGCTCCCACTATTCTCGGTGTGGTTCGTGTTCGCTGAACCAACCACTAGATCGAGGCCGGACCCTGAACTACTCTCACAACTGGCGTGTCATATCCTGACATATGCAGATATGCTATTCAGTTGGCAATTGTTAAACAAACGGCTTGAGCTATTAAACACCGTCAAGACGTCGTCCTTTATCAAAACTCCGCCCCAGAATCTGGATATGAGATTCGGTGCTGATTTCATTAGTGACTGCACGTCCTTGAGCGCATGCTAATGTCTACGCAGATATCCAACCAACGTGTGGGCATTGCGGGCACGGCCAGATGTCCAATGATGCTGCCTGTTCCACGTGTGGCAGTCACCAAACGGATCCGCACTGTTCGGTGTGTCGACTTCCGGTGAAAGGCGAGTCATACGTATGATACGATTTCGATATTGCTCAGATTGGCTTCTCAGGTCTCTCATGGAGCTGTGGTCAATGCTCACATATAACTCATGTCAAGTGCTGGCGGGATCGACAGTCTGATACGTGTGGCACTGGGTGTGGTTGTTGGTGCAGCGGCTTGAATCCAGGTTGGAAGAGTACTCCTTCGTCGTAGAAGGTCCGCTGTTAATATCGATGGCAGGGCGCTCGATGGTTTTTGAAGGTTCTATCTAGAGCTCTTGTTAGATCGGCCACTCGTGCTGTAGGCTCAGCCTTTAAACGCTCCGCAACAAAGCGTTTGGTGTCATCGTCCAGCGCCCAGGACCATGGCAAATGTATCGCTGATGGGGAGGCATAATGTATTGTGATGGATGGGCACCGCTATCTAAAGCACATGCCCTTACTATACCCTCACCAAGATGGTCATGTACACCACTTGTACGACTGCCTCAAAGAACAGGAAAGTTATGCGTCGCTTTCGCTGAGCATGAGATACAGTGACGGGAGTTGCAGTACTTGACAGGTCAGGCAGGACAACTGAACGAAGGGAGCGGAGCTAACGAGACAAGTCAAATCGAATGAACAAGGGGAGTGAGAACAAGACTTGCCAGAAAGAACGCATTAGCAGCGAACGCATAGAGGAACACTATGGAGTATATTGTCCTTCCTGGATTGATCAATCCAGTAAGGAGCGTCAGAATGACCCTGTTAAACGATGAGCTGTGGTAAGCTTGAGGGTTAGTGTCTGCCTACCCAACAAACTTGTAGCCACCATATGCGATGAGATCTATTACTTGGCCCGGTCCTTGGACATTAAGCAAGTAACATCCACCCTTGACGAAAAGAAAGTCGAGTAGAACCACGGCGAGCGCACGTGATGCAGACGCGCCAAGGATCTGTGGGTGAAAGCGCTCCTGAAGACCGGTCTGCAGGGCCGCCACGAGGATGTAAGTGACGAGAGCCATGACTGCGGAAGAGAATGAGAAGGATACGTGTGGGAAGAACGTGGACATACGTGGAATGTACAGGTCTGGACAGTTTATGTCGTCTCTTGGAGATTGCCACTCCGTTTGTCCGGTCTCTAGACGGCGTACTTTGCGTGACCAGGGTCGATGCCTCCACGGGAAGACGACAAGCTGTAATTTCTTGATGACATACGAATTGGAAACATTGAAGTGGTGTTTGAGCAGAGAGAGAGGAATTAATCCGCCAAACTGGGAGAATCCGAATTAGCAACGCGGTCGGTGATAGAAGACGTTGACGGACATTTTTCTGAACATATTCCTGCCCTGCGGCAACTGCGCTCTGACCGAGCTGCATACCAAACTGGGCGGTTGTGTCGTCCACGCCCCATGCTGCAAAGTCGGGTATGTGATGCGGTGCGGGCTGCTGGTATCGCTGGTAGCCCTGGGGTGACGCGGGACCGGGGCCGGGTGTGGAGGGTGGCTCTGGGATGAAGGCGGGGTGTGTCGGGACGGGGTGTTGAAGTGGCGGCGGTGAACGTGAATAGTACGTCGTCATCGTCGCAGACGGTGAAGACAAGCCAAAGAGCTAGTGAGTGTATGCATATTGACCAAATATAACCAAATATCGCTTAGGATGGGAGACTACATAAACCCATCCTTTTCTTTCTTCAATCCTTTCTTCATCCCTCTCGACGTCGTGTTCGCTCATTGCACGCGTCGCTATGTCGTTCTCTCCAGTCCGTGTCACATCCACCCCTGCTATCAAAAATGCCCCACTTGTCGGTCTTGCTGAGGGTAATGGCTACTTTTCCAATGTGCACCTCGCCGTACTTGTTCTTGGCGTACCTTACATTTTGAAACGTGTCACTCCCTTTGTCAATCGTGGTGGCCTCAAAACCTACCTTTTCCTCGTCGTCGTCCTTGGTCTGCCTATCACCGTCGCGTACTGGACAGTCGCGTCCATGTATGGTAAACGCAAGAACCAAAAAGTCATCCTTCCCTCTAAGGAAATCGAGGAATATATCACTATCCATGACCCGGAGATCAAGGCACTTTACCATGGAAAAGAAAAAATCCCTATGCAAGTCTTCCATGACGCGTTCTTTGAGGGGAAGATCGACTTCAATGGTATGTCTTATGCGGCCACCCATGGGCCATTTGCTGATCGAATTCAAGGCGACGTCCTCGATATCATGGAACAGCGACATGACTGGGCGAAAATGGTCTTCACGCCGGAGCTTTTCAAATACGTTTTCATGAACCTGCTGCCAGAAGTCATTATACATTCAAAGAGCCAGGACGAAGAGCAGGTTCGTGACCACTATGACAGAGGTGATGACTTCTATGAATGGTTTGTTTCTTTGATGAGTGTTATTCGGGCTTTCGTTGACGCTTTGTTCAGGTTCCTGGGTCCTCGCATGATTTATACCTCTGGCGTTATCACTAAGTTGGACGAGGCGGAAACTCTGGAACAACTCCAAGATAACAAGCTCGCTCTTGTATGCTCCAAACTCAATCTCCAACCCAATGATCGTCTGCTTGACGTCGGTTGTGGTTGGGGTACACTGGCCGCATTCGCTGCAAAAAATTATGGTTGTGATGTGACGGGCATAACTCTTGGCAAGAACCAGACCAAGTTTGGGAACGAGCGGATCAAAAACAACGATGTCACTCCGGACAAGGCAAGGATTTTGTGCATGGATTACCGTGAAATTCCTGGTGGACCCGGTCACTTCACCAAGATTGTCAGCTTGGAGATGGCTGAGCATGTTGGAATTAGGCGCTATGGTGCTTTCATGAGGCAGATGTACGAGTTGTTGGATGACGATGGTATCTTTGTCTTGCAAGTCGCTGGTATTCGTCCCTCGTGGCAATTCGAGGATCTTATTTGGTGGGTTTCAAGCTACTCTTCCTTCTGCTGTTTCTCATTACCTGTCAGGGGTCTCTTCATGAACAAGTACATCTTTCCTGGCGCGGATGCTTCATGCTCTCTGGGTTGGGTGGTAAACCAGGTCGAAGCGGCTGGTTTCGAGGTGAAGAATATTGATGTTCTTGGTGTCCACTACTCTGCCACTCTCTGGAAGTGGTAT
>JBBPJT010001094.1:0-11420 GCA_038088895.1 Xerocomus potaroensis | reverse complement strand
TCCACAGCCCGTTGGGCTCTCTCCGACTCTTCTCTTGCAGCTGCCATCGCCCTCTCTACATCTTGGTACATCTTTTCTGCGCGTTCCCGCTCCTGCTGGGCCTCCCGTGCGAGCCTCTCGTTCTCCTCCCTAGCAGTGCTAGAAGCCGACTCTGCGAGCTCCTGGGCCCGCCGTGCAGCGTTCGCTATCTCCTCCAGCTGCGCCCTCATCTGGGCCGCTTCTTCGGCCGCCTGCGAAGCGGCTTGGTCAGCATTTTCCTGGCGCAGCCGGGCTTCCTCGCGGTCCAGGTCTGCTTTTCGCTGGATCTCTTTGACGAGGTCCTGGGCGGCATTGGCCGCCTCTTCAGCTGATTTTTGAGCACGCTCTGCGTTCTGACGTGCCTCAATGTCGCGAAGGGTAGGGTTCTCAGCCTCTGGTCGGCCAAAGAGCATGGAAAGCAGTCCCCCCATATTGTCGAGGCGAAAAGGTAATGGGACGAAGACGATAGAGAATTAGGATTGGTGGTACCTGCGACGTGAGTATCGAGTGAGGGCGGTGAGTGCATTTAACACGGGTTATACGCCCATATCTCGTGCCCGCGCCCTTAGCCCTGTCGTGGCGTGGCGTTGTGAATTCGACAATGGGTGCTGAGTAGCATTTAGCTGACGCCCTGGACGTAAGGGAAACATTCAGTCTTCTTTCATGGATTGCCAAACCCACTACAAACATTCCAAGTAGAAACCGTTGCGAGGTTGCACTGCCAACGAAAGCACCTCGGGGGGGTGCTCGATCGGAAGGAACGCGTCACATCGCTGAGTCAAAACGGATTTCTATCAATTCACCGCGCGATCTACGCCTTTGACGGGAATCAACCAAACTCACGTCATGAATGCGGTATTTGTGATTGTGGCGTTGCGACGAGCGAAAGGCACGTTGAGAGCGGCGAAACACCCATACGGGTTTCCACGGAAAGGATAAGCGATGGCGTCCTCATTTCGTATTGTTACTATTGTAAGAAGCGCAGGATGGCAGCCATACCCCATCGAGGCTACACGTGTCTCCAAGGTTTCAGATCCGGTTCTGATGAAAGGAAGCTTTTCACCCGTGTACTCTACAGCAGCTGCTAAAGCCACAAATAGACGTATTCCTCCGCGATTCCCAAAAAGACCTCTTATAGATGTGTAGGTTCTGTATGACCCAGAACGATCCCGAGCCAGTCGGGGATTACCTCAGTCACTGTCCGTGGTGCCTCCAACATGATCCAGTGGCCGACATCAACCAATGGCACAACTTTCAGTTGGTCGACGAATTTGCTCATATTCTCAACAGCAGCCGAAGGGCAAGTGGAATCCCTCGTACCGTATAGAAAAAGAACGCGTATATCGGCAGGAAGCTTCGACGGTAGGGTTGCCTCTACAAAGAAGTGAGGCTGGTTGTGTGGCAGGTATTAGACGTGTCGTCACCTTTTTCTTCCTGAAAGCGCAACTGGCCGGTACGATAGTAAGACAGTGGGCCAATCATACCCCTTTGGAAGTGTGAAATATAGTGGTCAAGTTCCTGTAATCCAGTGTCACAATGGGTGTATCCGGAACGGGCAAAAAGCCACCTCATCATTTAAAATACATCTGTCGGGCTCCGTTCCGCTGAGTAAGAGGTTTTGAAGTTGACCAAGGAGTCTGCCCGGGGGGTATGTCGAACTAGGTGCCTTGAACACTAGACGGAAGAACAAGGGCAACTATGGACATGTGAAGTGCGCATGGAGACGTCACGGTAATTCTTCCTTACGTGCGCAGCAATGTCAGCGGCGGATTGCTCCGAAGCAAAGTAGAGTTGGTAATCATAGAATGGATACCTCCGTACCAACTCTTCCAGCGGGACATAATCAATCGACGGCGGAGTATACGGTATGGACAGTCTACGTCGAGCGGGGTCAGCTGCACTTACTCATGTTGACCAAAGCGTAAGCGTACAGGACCAGTGCGAGCAATCTCCTGGGATGCCAGAGCGCAAACCTACCGGCTATGTACGAGCCCCAGTCATGACCGATGACAACCTGAGCACAGATGAAAATCGTTGACGGTAACAGTAAGACTGGCACTGACGGCCTTTTGGATTCCCAAATGGTCGAGAAGTGCAGCGAGATCACCGCAGAGTCGCTTCGTAGTGTAGGCGGACGGGTCGAGAGGCATATCAGTTTTGCCGTATCCCAACATATCCGGTGCAATGACTCGGTATCCCTGTGCGACCCAAGGGAGAATTTGGTGCCTCCAGCCGAACGACAGATCTGGGAATCCATGGATACAAAGCAAAGTGGGTTTGCCTGTGTGACCTGGTTTCTTCTGGTCTACATAATTGTACGTTCTGCCCGTCGATAGGCAAGCCTGAAAGTAAGAGAATGGTGACATTGAGTCAAGTTGAGGCAGTGTCCAGATCGGTGCCGCGGGCGGGCTGAAGGGGGAACACGGCAAATTCCGCAGTCCCTCTTTCCCTCCACGCTCCACTAACCGTCCGTGTGGTGATCCCGACCTCGTCAAAACACATTTTATCTCCAATTTTCACTCATCCACACCCGAGAAATTCATCGCAATATCATTCTCCTTTTTTCACGAATTCCAGCCCCTTTTTTCGCTGCTTGATCTGACCGGACAGATCCAAGTCAAGACCCCACGTCCTCATATTCATATCCAAATACACTGGTAAGGCCTCGCATCTCTCTTACGTCCCTCAGCTGTATCGCTCATACTCGCTTCCGCTCCACAGACTTTATCATGCCTACCGCCACTTCACGCTCCGCAGATAGACTTTCTGGGCAGACGACATCACGCCCTGTGCCGCCACCCAGGAAAACCCGCACTGTCAGACGCCGTGGCAGGGGCAGGAACGGTTTCGGGAGCGACGAAGAGTTACTGCGCGAGGTTGGGACGGACTCCGAATCCGATGACGACGACAACTCCTCCGTCGACTCGTCCACTGATTCCGACACCGAACCCGTCTCCGAGGACATCCCATCGACCACTCCCTCCCGTATACTCACCCCAATCACAACACAGAGCTCTGCGGATGTCCCATCACTCGATGGCTCTGCGTCTAAGCCGGCCAACGGCGGGGACGCTCGTCGTGCTCCCTTTTTTGGCGATACCGGGAATTGGTCTGAGATGGTCGCCGAAGAGAACGCACATGGCCCAGCGGAGCTTCCTGTCGTTGAATTTGCAGATTTTACTAGCTCATCGATGGACCAACTGTCTAAACCCACAGCCCACCGAAAAACCCTCAAGCCGTTGAAGCGCCCACCCGTCAAACGAGCCGCTTCGGCGCCTACAGCTGACCGTGTTGCTGTGCACTCCCCACTCCTTTCCGATCAACCGGATGACTCCCATCCAGAACCCACGTCCGACCTGCCAGTTGCCTCCACGTCAAGGCAGTCGTCCCACAGCGGCTTTAGACGTCCTCCCGGCCAGTCCGCCCGTCAAGCTTACCAGCAACGTCTAGAAACCGATCCATCGTATGTTCCCACCGTCGGTGAATTTTGGGGTCACGATGATCGCCTATTGGACAAGAACCTAAGGAGTCTGAGCGGATGGTGGAGAGGTAGATGGCAAGGCCGTGCGCGTGGCAGATTCGACAGGGGGTTCATCCGTGGGCGAGGCAGAGGCGCGAGCGCCGCTGGCTCATCCTCGGCTCTGAACCGCACTCAATCGGAAGATGGGCTGGCTACCCAAGAGCGCCCACCTGCCGAACTGCCGCGCGTTGATCAGCCCTGGACGCACGACGGTTTTGAAGAAATGAAGAAGCGAGATGAAAAAAGGCGTGAGGCGACACAACAACAGCCATCGGTCAGATCAACTCGAGGGTTTGCCCCTTTGCGTGGGAGAGGTGGATTTGTTGCGGGACGTGGTCGGGGCAGGCCGACTCGCGGTGGCGGTGTCGTTTCACAACCTTTGAGATCCACCGCTACCCCCCCTGTCTCCTCAACGGCGAAGATTTGGTACGCCATGAAGCCCGAGTATCCCTGGACGAAACATCTTGAGACGTCCCTTTTCCATGATGGTGGACCTAAACTGCGACCCGGCAACAGTCCAACCTATCGGGTTAAGCTGCCGAACGTAGAGCCACGCATTGTTCGTGGGTCAGCGCAGTCTACCGAGCGCCAGAGACCACCGCCTCCGTCAGAGCCCTATAGTCCGGTGGATAGCGAGAAGAGCGTTGTTGTGCGCCTGCCAAAGTGGAATGCCAGGGAGAAGGTGGTGCATCGGGACCCTGTACCCGTGGCAACTGTCAAAGAGCCTCATCTTGATGATGTCTTCACTGTGAGACCCGAACTTGTTCCTCCTCGTGCACCAATTGTTGATATCAAACTCCCATCCACTTCTGCATCTGCCGAAACTTCTAATGTTGCCTCGACCCCTGGTCCTTCTTCGCAGCCTGCGCAACCGTCAATTGCCTCACCCAGCCCTCCCCCTCCACCAGTGCAAACGCAACCCACCGCACCTGCTCCTGGCCCCGTCGACAGTGTACTTCATGGTCACCAAGACACTGTTGCTCCCACCCTCTTGAAGGTGGATACTCCCCACGCCCCCGATGGGCAGGAAGTGCCCGGCGGCCGACGTACTCTCCCGCCTGTGCCTCCCCCACTGCAGACTGTCTTCTCCCCTCCACAATCCTCCCCTCCCTACAGCTCGCCATACGGTTATGGTTCACCTTTGCCGCCTGGCATTGCAATCAGCCAACACGGGATGGCATATGAGGTGGCGACTGGTCGCCCCGTGTACCTCCCTGCTCCCATCTATACACCGCGTCCTTTGGCTCATGGTATGATGACACCACCAGGTGTATCGTACATGCCTGGGCATATCCACCATCATTCGACAGGCTCCCCAGATTTTCTGTCGGTGCCTCAGCCTCATACCCCTCCCCTCAATGGACTCATTGACCCAACGACTGGCAGTCCTATATTCGCGTTCCCTCGACAGAGTTCGCGGATTGAGATCCGGGCTCCTTCAGACCCAAAGCTGAGCAAGTCTCAGCGACGACCGTCCAACTTGAGGACAAGCGCCGCTACGTTTGAACCGTCGCGACCGTCGAGCCCCGCCAACGAAGCGCAGTCGTCTGCGCCTCATCCCGGGCCCTACTTGGCGCCCAACGCTTCTGGAGCGCACGGTGATGCCAGCGAGCACGTGGATCCTACCATGTACAACTATCCGGCATATCAGCATGCATATTACTACCCAGAGCAGTATGGATACTCTCAATACTATGACGTATCCCACATGCCACGGTATGAGATGTATCAAGGTGATCCACAGGCGTCGCAGGCTGTATATTACTGAGTGAACCTTTTCTTTTCGTTGGTGACGAGTGTACGTTGGCTCGCCTGTTGATTTTCTGTCTTTTCTCCCTTTTTTGGTTCGTAGTGTCTTGGGATACATTTACTACCATCCATTGCTTCTCGACCCAGTTCCTATAAAGTGACTTTTTGTTCGTACAGACTTGCATTCACATCCATGCATACGTATTATTTCCCTTAGTCGTCGTTAGTCGTTGTTGCCATGCAGTTCTCTGCGTGTTCTTGTTTCGCTACCAATTTTGTTTGTCCGCTCTTGCCAATGAATCACTAATATATATTACGTAACAAGTTGACCAAAGAATATTATATAATAAAGTCCTTAGTAATGTGGCTGTGATAAAATGCTTTGTCAGCACAGTGCATCTGCATCCGACACCACAACGCACAGCGTTAACCTTTCTTCGTTCTCTACCATCACCACATCGTGGTAGTCGCCAATTACACGCTTGAAAGCAAGACATACCGTCACAGTTTTGATAACTAGACGAGTCAGGACTCACATTCATTACAGTCTGAGGGGTTGAATACCGCTCCATTACCATACCACTCGCTCCAGAACCTCTCATACAACCGCTTTGTGCACACCTCTTTGTCTTTCATGGCTTTCTCTCAACCTTTTCCTCTCGCTGCGAATGCGCAAAAAGTTCAACAACCTACCTACGGCCCAGACTTGGCCGTCCGATTAATCTGCCCGGAGTGCAGAGATCCCAATCCCAATATCGTCGAAGAGTTTGGAAGTGGAGATCTTGTGTGTGGTGGGTGTGGCCTCGTGTTGGGCGACCGTATAGTCGACACGAGGAGCGAGTGGAGGGTAAGTCTTTTTCCCCTTTTTTCTTGATTTTTCATTGCTACGGCGCTGCATACGACTTGCATTTTTCTTGTGTAGACGTTTGCCAACGATGAAGGAGACGATCCGTCCCGTGTTGGTGCTGCGTCAGACCCCCTTTTGGAGGGTATGGAACAGCTTGATACCGTCATCAGCTTCAGAGATGGCGGGTCTGGTATCGCTCGTGAATTGCAGCGGGCAGCTTCACGCTCGCAAAGCTCCCGCTCCGAACGCAACCTCCTCACTGCGTTCCGTGACATTGGCAGCTGGTGCGATCAGTTCTCGTTACCGAAAACGATCAGCGACATTGCCAAGCAGCTCTACAAACGATCGGATGAAGAAAAGCTTTTGCGCGGAAAGCCTCTCGAGGCCGTCATCGCTGCATGCATCTTCATTGCGTGTCGTCAGGCGCACGTTCCTCGGACGTTTAGAGAGATTTGCAACTTGACGCACGTGTCGAAGAAGACGCTTGGACAGTGCTACAAAGCGCTTGAGCAAGCGTTTAATCTCTCCCCTGGCGCTACTGCACAGAGCAATAATGCGAATAATCCGTCGACTGGGCCGGAGACGCTGCTCGTGCGGTACTGCAATCATCTCGATTTGCCTGTCAGCGTGCAGTCTATCTGCTCAGATATTATCGTTGCTGCTCGTCAGCACGGTATCGCAGATGGGAGGAGTCCGGTGTCGATCGCGGGTGGTGCAATCTACTTTACGTGTCTATTGCTAGGAAAGGCAAAACCGGCACGGGACATTAGCGCAGTGGCAGGGGTCAGTGAAGGGACAATCAAGCTGGTGTACCGGCTATACTATTTCGAACGGGAGAAACTGGTCAAGGAAGAGTGGATCAAGGAGGGCAAGGCCAATTTGGATAATCTCCCTGCAGAAAGATAGCTGTCGGTGGAGGCTGATCCAATTTTCGTACCACTTCTTGTGTATGTACCGTCTTGCATGTACTCTATCCTCGGTAGATTCCAATACGACATGAACGTTTACAAAACTGGCCTGTTCATCGTTTCCCTCCTCGCTTTCCCTTGGGTTTTCCAGCTGTTTCTCGGCCCAATGCAACACCACCTCTGCCTTTACTGACCGCCCTGATCGCTTTCCGGACGTTGAGCACATCGTCTCCACCTTCTTTTCGAGCTCGTTTGGTCTCGCCCTCTAATTTGGATAGCAACTCCAGAGAGGCTTGTGTCTCCTTTCCTGCTGACGATTCTGCGGGATCAAACTAGCACCCGCCCCAGACCTAAGCCCGACAACGCACAACACCATAGACATCAAACACACCTTTCTCTTGACGCCGCGCATCTTAGTATCACCCTCCAGTTTCCGGTCAAACTTGCCCATGCTGGCGGTGCTGATGCGCGTCGACGCAAGCGTGCGGTCGATATCCACCTTGCGCTGTTCCCGCGTATCGTCCCGCGCGGCCTGCGCACGCGCGAGATTTTGAAGTCGCTGACGTTCGTTTTTAGCGACCCGAGCTTTACGAGCAGTCTTGGCATGTTGTGCAGGATCAACATCGACCGCTTTACCCCAAAAGTGAGCCCTGTTCGAGAAAAAAACAATGACAAAAACAATGCATCGGGAACATACCTGCGTCCGGTTTGACCTCGTGTATCCACTCCGCCTCTGATTCCTTGTTCTTGCCGTCTCGACCCCAGCGGTTTACCCACGTCTGACGGGCGTCGTCCCATACCGCCTTGGATCGACGGGTTTTTTGGATGCCTTTGGCGGCCGCGAAGCGTTCCCATTTGGTGGGTGGTTTGGGCTTCGGAAGCGGTTTCGCGCGCGGGAGGGCGGTGGTGGGCAGGGGAAGTTGGGCGAGGAGACCGTCGGGGGAAGGCGCGGTCGGGAGGGCGTATAGCGCAGCGAAGAGAGCTTGGATGCCGTCCCGCGCGGTCGATAAGAGGTATTCCTCGAGGTTGGCGCTGTTTGGGTAAAAATGGAGGATGTGGGTAATATGGGGAGCGGAAGGGAGTGCGTGGGGACGCACGTGTAGCTTTCGAGGTCGATCGGGTTTGGGTCTGTGACGGTGAGTAAACCGGCGTCGATGTCGAGCGGGGTGTCTTTTTGGACTGTGATAGATTGGCTTTTGGAGAACGGGATTGAGAAAGAGACGTGTAGGATTTTATTTTTGATATTTGGGCTTACATTTTGGCTGTGTGGGAGGCAAGGAGGTGGGAGACGTCCATGTCTGTCTGCGACTTTGCTTGAGCAAGAGATCACAACCGGCCGCCGTTTCTGATTCCAAAAGAGGAAAAAAAATGGCAGATCGCCACTGCCGAAAACAACCAAAACATCTATTAGATCTACCTAACTCGGAAACTCGATTACTACCTGTCGAACCTGATTAGACCAATCCGTGACCATCTTTTAGTTTTTCTAGATCATCAGATATGCGAGATGGTACCACTGCACACGCGGAGCCTAGTCACTGATATCGAAATCCACCTACCCGCGACCTGACATTAGAAGTTAGGTCTTACTGATCTGCTGATAAGTAACCTAACCCTTCCCGCTTTTAACGCCAAGAATTTATAAATGGATGCAAACACCACAATGACGGGCAATTTAAGGTGACAGTATGACATCGGTATGCTATTTAATATCTTTTAGTGGAGGTGAAATGAAATGCTCATGATAGCCCTCGAATGCGGACTTGGCGTCTTCCAGCAAGGTAGTAAGAAGGCTAACGTCGGCCTCGTCAAGGTGTTCGCGATCATCCTGATCGAGCTCTAGACATGTCAACGATCCAGGGGTCACCCTACACTCCTTCATTTGTCGGATCACCTTATTCCTCCACCGCTGCCACACCTGCGTATCGTTTGGGATAAAATCACGAAGGATCTTTCCAGGATTAATGGCCTCGTTCAGACTCTCCACCCCATCGCAAATAAGAAGACAGGCAAAAACGGTCATCGTCGTCCTCGTTCCCAGACGAAATTTAAGTAACTTTGGTCTGCCTAGCTTATTGAAGAGAACTCTGGCCTGGATTTTCTCCTTCTCCAAGGATGAGAGGTACGAATTATAAGCCCACGACACTCCAAGTGTCGTGAGGAACATGATTTGGCCAAAGAGTGCCCCTTGGGGGATGAGGAGAAGTTGGAGTAGGAATTGGACAAGGAGGAGCAGCGAACATAGTCCGACAGAATGGTATGCGGGCGCTCCATTAATGGTCACTAGGAATTTCCCTTTTGTAATTGCGTTGACGTCTTTTTCAGCCCCTTTTATCACGATGACAGTGTCATCCCCAATCAGCATACCGTCTCCAGGTGGCGCACCCGGTGCAGGCTTTTGGACGCTTTCGAGGGTAAGCTTTCCGGAGCCAATTACTAGGCAAGCGATTCCACTCGAGATAATTCCAAGTAAGATCATCGAGAAGGAAAACCAATCCGCAACAAGGGCGCACATGATGCATCCGGCGAAGCTGACGACAATAGGAATAAGCGCAAGAAGTGCGTCTCTGGGATCCCCTTTGGGAACATCCCCGTCATACTTCACGTCCTTCAACTCCAAGTACGCGACGTTACCTGGAGAGGTTTCCCTCCCCGGAATATGGACTCCTTCGATGTCTTCGACATTCTGCATCGTAAGATATCCCAAATGGCCCGACTGCATTTCTGTTCCAGAGAGGGAGGCGACATATTTTGGTCCTTGTCTGCCATCCAAGCCAAATGAAATTGCCGGCGTCTCGTTCGGGCCAGGGAAGAGCCCATCCCACAAACGCGTATGCGCAAGCTGTCCAAACCGCTTCGCGACAGTATAGCTTCCAGGTGAGTTGTACCACCCTAGCCACCTTCTACCATCAAACAGGTGAACGGTGGCCATGGCTGAGATCGTTTCCTCGCCGCCAAAGAAGCCAGCTACTCCGGACGCATCGAGGGTGAATTTACTGCCCTTGAGTGGTCTGTCGATGACGGGCATCCTGGGACTGGTGTTTGACTTGGCACCTGCCAGGCCGCGTTTATAGTCCCCGCGTTACGGCATACCATCTTGTCCCGTTTATTCCCGCAGCTGGCTTCCCTGAACCCAAAGACACTGCCGCGCCCGGGACCACCCAATTTCTCCCTCAACAGTCCTAGTTAGGGACGTCCTGGCGTACTGAATAAGACTCTTATTGGCTTGACAGTTTCCCTTCTGGCGTCCCACTCTTTATGAAGGACCAACAAGAACGCCGTCTCGCTGCGGTGGGTGCGGAGCTCTGCGATTCGCCTCGTGAAAGGCACCACTTGCTCCACATACTGGTGCATTTGTACCGTACGCAGTTTGCTTGACTCTTCCAATTGACTCTCCACCAGTTTCAGGAACCTATATGATGGTAACGAATACGGCAAACTAAGCAGTACCGTTTGCTGCCGTCACAGACTTTTAGTGCGATTGGATCAGTGGCACCGAAATGCTGCTCCGCTTGGCCCCTGGTCTGCGCACTTGCAATTACCCTAGCCCCTGATACTTACACGTTGTTGTCGCGAGGTATAAGTAGTTACTGCCGGACAAACATGGGTCCGCAGCATGTTCCCACAACGCTCTGTTGACGCTCTTATGCAACCCGTCTTACAACTCGGGACGGTTGCGCCCACTTTGAATGGGAGTGTTGGCCCTCAAGATGGTCAAAAAGGGCATATCTCCTCGGTCGGTATACGTTTAGTCATGGCTCCAATAACCATCTGATAGGGCGAATCTAGGATTCTCAAATCCAGGCTCCAGAAGAGAAAGCTACTCCAGAGCAGATTGTAGACGCAATAGCGCTGAAAGTGCTCTCGGGAATGCCTCTACGGATCATCGATTTGGAATCGGGCACTTTCTCCTCGAGTGCGGAACTCCTTCGTCATTTCAAACGTTCGCAAAGATATGGAGGACTCTTATCCGACAAGTCTTCCTCGCAAGACGATTTAGCAGAACGGGCGGAAGAAGTTGTATGCAAGTACTTTGCCTATGTCATGTTGTCTCATGTATGGGGCGAAGACGAGCCGTTGTACGGCGACGTCAAAGCGGTCAAGGACGTCTTCGCGATGTCGACCACTTCCGCTGGCATCCGAAAGTTGCAAAACTTTTGCCGCATAGCCAAGCAGCGGGGCTTCCGCTGGTGCTGGAGCGATACGTGCTGCATAGACAAAACCAGTAGTGCCGAACTACAGGAGTCCATCAATTCCATGTTCACGTGGTATCGAAATTCTACGCTGACCATCGCCTTCCTCCTGGACGTTCTCCAGCCTACTCTCGACGCTCTCAGGCGAAGTAGCTGGTTCACGCGGGGTTGGACTCTTCAGGAGT
>JBBPJT010001093.1:0-11427 GCA_038088895.1 Xerocomus potaroensis | reverse complement strand
CCTAGATGAATGGGTCACCGCGGCAGCAAAGTTCCATGCCCAACAACAACGTATTCGAGCACTCCGCACTGGCGGTTCGCTGAGTAGTCATTTAGGAGGAAGAGCAAGAGACCCTAACGCTATGGACATCGACGCCGCTTTCCTCTCTCCCGCTAATCGCGCCAAACACCTTCGAGAAAATAGGTGTTTCGTGTGCCACCGCATCGGTTGTAGATCGGGGAATCACCAGGCCGGAAGAACAAACCCTCAACGAATGCATAGGGAAGAAAACACCCAAACAAGCTCCCCTCCCTCCACGACGAATCCTTTTCGTCAGCGATTAAACGGGCAAAGTAATACCAGACAGAACGTCCGAACCACCAACGTTCTTGACCAGTATATTGCCACGCTGGTGGCGCAAGGAACAACTGCTGAACAAATTCACCAAGTACTTCAAGCATGCTATACCGACGCGGAAACAACCGGCAAAGAAGTCAACAGAGTGGATACGGATTTTTGATGAGAGGGAAAGCCCTGTTGACGACTTCCCCCCTCTTAACTAATGAATTAACTATCATGTATGTGAAAGGAAGGAAAATGACGAAATCTATACATCTTCCCCTTCACCTGCAAAAAGGTTCAAAATCCGTCAACACCCATGCTCTACTAGATAGCAGAGCTACTGGAAGTTTCCTCGACTCAGCTTTCGTAAGACAGAATAATCTCCCCACAAGCCGACTCCATACTCCCTTGGAAGTACGGAACGTCGATGGGACAACAAATAAAGAAGCATGGATCACGCACAAAACCACTCTCCAAACCACGGTTCCAGGATGGGACGCCCCTTGGGAATTCTTCATCACAAACTTAGGAAAAGAAAAGGCTATTCTGGGTCTCCCATGGTTACAACATACCAACCCCCTTGTCAATTGGGCAAACGGGGAATTACGCTTCCCAACTACCATACCGGCAACCGAGGTGCCAAACGACACCCTTTTGGCTCGTTTTCTCCATCTCTCTCCAGATTCCCAACTCGCTAAAAGATGGAAAAGGCGTTATTTACCCCCTTTCGCTATTGCAAAGACGACTCTTTCAACTTCCCTTGCCACGAAAGAACGCCCTCCGCCAACTACTCTTCCATCCTTCCTTTCTATGTTCCAAGATGTTTTCGACGAACTGCGTATGGGAACTTTACCTCCCTCCCGTGCGTTCGACCATGCGATTGAGCTAACTTCCGGATTCGTGCTGTTACGTAGTGAACCAGTAACTCCGAATGGCAACGGCTACGAGGACGACAACAAGATATAGAATACCTGTGAGGAGGACTGCAGACGACAAGACTGCAAGAACGACGTCCACTAGGATGGTCGCGAGGATGAAGACAGTGACGATGATAAACGTGATGGATGAGTAGGATGACCGTCAAGGGCGTGTGCCGGAATGACGATGAACAAATGTTGAATAGGAAAAAGGGGAATCCTCAGGGCACGGCGGCGGAGTGAGGATGGAACGAAGGCGATGGAATCCTCAGGGTATGTCAACCGGAATGAGGAGAAAGCCACAAAGGGTTACTAGCCCACACTTAGGCGTTGTAACAATGAGATTAAGCTTAGAGTACTACATGCTAGTGCTAGGCTACTTATACTACCAGCTATGGCGCACAGACCATGCTGACTAAGCACTACATATAGGAAACCCTCAACCCTGGTGCAAGGGTTGACCTAATGGGGAAACGCCCTTAGCCCTGGGCGTAACACGAGGTAAGCTATAACAGGAACGGCCATGAGGCAGAAGCAAAGAAGCCTCATGGCAAACACGTGTACGGCACGTTGCCGGTAATATAGAACGACCTAGGAGACAAGCGTTATCCTAAGGTCAGAAACACAAGGGCAAAGGAAAGATCTAATCGTATACCGTAGGGGATGACGGGGAGGACTAGGAAAAAGGTGTATCGTCAACGACTAGTCGTAATAGGATGGAATTGCAGGAGAACTGTAACATGAGGCCCATGTGATGTGCGAGAGAGAAGGCCTGCTTGATCCAAGGATCAGCGGCAGGGCCTTCGGTGCCTTGGTAGAGGCGGGCAGAGCAGTGGGCGTGAACCCAAGGGTCCACAGCCAGAGTGGGGCCCGTTGTATAGGGCGCCTGGAGAGAGAAGGCGGCAGAGGCCACCTGGGGCATGTCTGGAGAGGTGGAGGCGGCGGCATTGGCCTGGGGTTTAGACTTGTCGTCCCCCTTGCCATGTTTCTTGTTGCAAGGTTTCTTCTCGCCTTGTTGCTGCTTCTGCTGTTGTTGGAATGTGGGCTCTTTGCCCTTCTGCTTCACCGCAGAGACCTTGTTGGCCGATTGGCCGGATTTCCCTTTTGACAGGGAGCAGGACTCCCACAAGAGGACAGCGGCCTTGTGGATCTCCTCGACTTTTGGGGTCTTGGAGCTTTGTGCCATCATTTGGCTGATGACATCCATGGTTGGAGGGAGTTTTGCTAGGACGAGCATCACTTGGATGTCGTCGGGGAATTTGTATCCTGCCTGCTCGAGGCGGCCAAAGAGAGTAGTGACCTTTGTTAAGGCTGGCGCGGGATGGGACGAGGAGGGGACGGTGGTGTCGAGAAGCTCCCGAAAGAGCGTGTATGCTGCCACGATGGAGAAGCTTTGATACTCCATCTTGATAGCATCTATGAGTTGCTCGGCACTATCTTGCGAGAACCGTTGACGGATGTTGTCCATCATGTAGAGCTTGATGGACCTGACTAGCTGGTCATTAGCCTTGTGCCAGTCAATGTACTCCTTCTTTTGCTCAGGGGTGGTGTTTTCGTCAAGTGCCTCGGGCACAGAGAGATGCGTGGACCACATGGCCCCGGAAGCTTGGAGATATGCCTCCATCGTCGGCCACCAACTGTTGTAGTTGGAGCCGTTGAAAACGGGCAGCTTGATGTCGTTGGAAGGCATATTTGAGGTCTGCAACATTCATTAGCATTAAAGCGTAGAACGGAGAACTCAATTGACATAGGTTCCCCCTCTCCCAGATGGCGGTCAAGCCAATTAAGGCGACCAGCGTCATCCGGCATAGGTTCACCCTCTTCCCCAGGTGCGATCTTTTGACCAGTGAACCTGGAAGAGACTGCAGAGGTTTACTAGCACATAACCAGGTAACCTTAGCAACCAGCAGGTGCCACAGCGATAGAGAGGAGCTTTCGCTCAACTTTCCAGCGAGCAGATGCTAGCCACCAGGGCTCATAACCTGTTGAGAGTATGGCGTAGCAATGTCCATGAGGAAGGGTTGCTGGTACTCACTGGAAATGGCTTGGTGGGTTACTGCACAGACTTAGTGGTTAGAGGTCAAGTCTCTATTTGAACTCAGCATAGGAGTTCTAATCTATATACTACATGCGTGAGAACTATCTACCTAATGGCATACGTTCAACAATTAGACCACTCAAGTGAGCAAGCACCATACCTAAAGTGGTATGTTGCTGTAATACTGATTGTAAAGAGACTGTAAGTCACATCACCTTGCTAACTCGCTGATCTTCTCCTATGCACCTGTTATTTGGTTTGCTAATATACTGGATGAACTGAGGCACAAGCAAAACCACAGAGTGATGCCTTCAGACGAGCATAGAAAAGCAGTGCATGTTCTCATCTTCTGTTACGGTCGACTGTTTTTCCTTCATCCTCGCCATCCATTTGCGGTCTTGTTACGTCATCTTTTGTCTTACCGTTTCCCTTGGACGTTCTTCCACTTCTAGGCTTAGTCATTCGTTGACAGCCTCGTGTCCCCATAGTTCCCACACTTTACCCTTAGCCCTACCCCAACGTTCCTCTTTTATCTTGGCATAGCTTGGTCCGTTCGCCGTATAGCTAGGTATAAATACCCAAATGACATGTACTTGTAGACCCAAGCTAGTTCTACGCAATAACACGTAGCTTCCTAGTTTCCGAGTCATTCCTAAGGTCAATCCGAAGTTGACTAGGAATTCCTGTCGTCTCCTCTTCTCACTTCATCCTAAAGCTACGTTCGGCATAACAAAAGAACTAGCTTCTCACTAGTTGAGAGCTACCAACGCTCCAACCATTCCACCACGATATTTTCCTCCTCCTTCCCCTACCCTTTCCTCCCCTTCCGAAAGTGAGAACAGCACCCTCTATCAGAACGTCCTCTCTCCCCCTGCACTCTCCCCTTCCCCACCCCCCGAAGCGACTCTCGAGATGAATCAACAACAACAACCGCAGAACGATCCCACTGACCTTGTGCCAGCCTTCGTCCCTGGTCCTATTCCCCCTGAATCTAAAGCGGGTCTCCCTGACGCTTTCTCTGGGGAAACGAAAGATGCTGTCCATTGGGGACAGGCCATGGCAGCGTACTTCAAGTTGAACCCTGCCCACTATGTTTTTGATGGACCCAAAATTCTAGTAACATTGAGCAAACTGACGAAGGGACAAGGAATCCCGTTTGCTGAAAAATGGTATCACCGTCTCAATGACGAAGCCATTCCTGACGACGAAAAGACCTATGAGCTGATGATGAAGGACTTCGATAAGACGTTTTACCCGTTCAACTTTAAGGAAGAAGCACGTCGCAAACTCCTTGCTTTGAAACAGAATACCCGCGACCATGCGGAAGGATTCCAAAATTTTGTTGCAGATTTCCAACTCCATGCTGCGCGGAGTGGCATTACTGATCAGTTCACCCTCATTGACTCCTTCGCAGTGGGTTTAGATCCCCAGCTTAGCCAGATGATTCTATCCATGGCTACCATTCCGGAGACTCTTGAAGAGTGGGTTTCTGCCGCCTCTCATTTCCATGCGCAACAGCAGCGCATTCGCGCCATCCGCGCGGGCGGATCGTTAAGCCTAGGCACTGGACAGCACAGACGCGACCCAAATGCCATGGACGTCGACGCCGTCTTTCTATCGCCCACCAACCGCGCAAAGCATTTACGGGAGAATCGTTGCTTTATTTGTCATAGGATCGGGTGTAGAGCTAGTAATCACCCTGATAAGCGAGCCAGAGTGCAAACCACTAGTGGGGCGTCTCAAAGACCCCCTCGATCCATTCCCCAACGAGAAAATGGTCCTGGACCGTCTCGTATCCCTCGTCCAACACCCATCCGTGCCATCCAGACCGAGCCGACGGCTGGATCCGAACCTACAAAATTGGATTTATTCATCTCTCGCCTGGTCGAAACAGGGACTACCACTGAGCAGATTCACAACGTCCTGGAAGCCTGCTATGACGATAATACAGCAGTAGAAGAAGTTGCCAGAGTAGAGTTAGCGAAAGCGAAAAGAAAGGATTTTTAAGACGGGAGAAAGTGAAGTCAACCGCTTCCCTCCCCATTGAAATAGTAGCAGCTGTACATAACGAACGACCGGAATCAACTTCCATGCGTCTCCCTCTTCGCCTGTACAGCTCATCTACCCCAGTTGACGCCTTGGCTCTTATCGACAGTGGAGCTACCGGGAATTTCATCGACGAACAATTCGCCGCGAAACATCATTTTCCCCTGCAGAAACTACGCATCCCACGAATCGCCCATAATGTGGACGGGACCAGGAATAAAACCGAACGAATCACACATAGCGTAACAGTGGCGACAAAAATCGGTCCCTGGGTCAAACCCTTGACTTTCCTCGTCCTAGCCCTTGGGAACGATCACCTAATACTTGGGATGCCCTGGTTACAAAAGGCAAACCCCACAATAGATTGGCAGAATGGAACTGTAGATCTCCCAGTACGCACTGTACCAAATTCGTCTGCACCACAAACAGCCTACTTTGCCCGCTATCTCGCAACAAACACGGACAACAAGATTGCCACGCTCTGGAAGAAACGCTACGGCTGAAGGGAATTTGTGCGAAGAACTACCATCGCAACTGAGTTAGCTCAAAAACAACAACGGGAAGAACGAAAACTTCCTAACGAATTCTCCGCTTTCGCCGATGTGTTTGAACAACCAAAGCCAGGACAACTCCCCCCGTCTCGCTCCTTTGATCATGCTATTACCCTGAAACCTCACTTCATTCCACGCGTCGGGAAGATATATCACTTAACACCACAGGAACGCGACGCATGTCGAAAATTCCTCGATGAAAACCTTGCGGCTGGTCGCATTGTCCCTTCCAAATCTCCTCAGGCTTCGCCCTTTTTCTTTGTACAGAAAAAGACAGGAGATCTCCGCCCCTGCCAGGATTACAGGTATCTCAACGAACATACTATAAAGAACGCTTATCCACTCCCCCTCATCTCGACCCTTATGGACCAATTGAAAGGATCCAAATTGTTCACCAAATTTGACGTGCGATGGGGATACAATAATGTCCTCATTCAACCAAAGGATAGATGGAAAGCCGCGTTCATTACGCCTTTTGGTTTATTCGAACCCACCGTTATGTTCTTTGGTTTATGCAATTCCCCAGCCACCTTCCAGGCGATGATGAATCACCTCTTCCGTGATTACCTGGCGGAAGGATGGGTAATAATATATATGGACGACATTCTTATTCATTCCTCCGACCTTCCCACTCACCATCACCGAACTCGACTTATCCTCTCTCGCCTTCGGCAACACTCACTCTATTTGAAATTAGAGAAATGCACCTTTGACGCCACCAAGATTGAATATCTAGGAATGGTAATATCACATAATAACGTAACCATGGATCCTACCAAACTCTCCGCCATTCAACAATGGGCTCCTCCCCAATCCGTCAAAGGGGTCCGCTCCTTCCTGGGGTTTTGCAACTTCTACCGACGATTCATTGCCAACTTCTCCGCCTTAGCTGCCCCCCTTCATCAGCTTACCCAAAAAGATCAACCATGGGAATGGTCGCCCGCGTGCGATCAAGCCTTTACACAACTAAAACAAATCTTCCTTTCCGCCCCGGTCCTTGCCCTCCCTGACCTCGCGCGTCCCTTCACTGTTATGACTGACACCTCGCTCGTGGCGACGGGTGGCATCCTTATGCAATCCGATGTCAACGGTGACCTACATCCATGTGGCTATCTCTCCAAGACGCTTTCTCCGCAGGAACGCAATTACGATATTTACGATCGTGAACTCTTGGCTGTCATTCATGCGCTCACTGAATGGCGTCACTACCTCCTCGGCACCGGTCACCCCGTCACTGTCATTACCGACCATAAAAACTTATCCTTTTTCCGTCAACCCCAGCGTCTTTCCTGTCGGCAAGCCCGTTGGATGCTTTTTCTCCAGGACTTCGATTTGCATTTCTCTGTTCGTCCTGGTGTCGCTATGGGGCCCGCTGACGCCCTTTCCCGATCCACGTCCGTTGATACCACTGCTGACAATCACGATGTCACCCTTCTCCCTCCGACCCTTTTCCTTGCGCGTATTTCCCTTTCGCTTGCCCAATCTATCACCTCTGCCTCCTCCACCGACCCTCTCGTTGTTTCTGCCCGCGATCTTATTCGCCGTGGTCTTCCCCTCTTCTCTTGTTCCGTCCTTTCCGATTGGTCTTTCGACGGCGATTGTCTCTACTTCAAACACCGCCTCTATGTCCCTCCTATTGCACGCCGAGAACTAGTGTCTTCCCTTCACTCGGCTCCGTCTGGTGGCCATGGGGGTATCTTCCGTACGACTTCCCTTCTCCAGCGGGATTATTGGTGGCCTGGTTTGTCCACCTTTGTTCGTCGTTTCGTCCTCGGCTGCCCCCTTTGCCAGTCCAGCAAGATCAACACTCATCCTACCGTTCCTCCTCTCTCCCCTCTCTCCTCCTCTTCTGTTCGTCCTTTCCAACAGCTTTCCGTCGATCTTGTTTCCGGCTTCCCCCCTTCTTCGGGGTTTGATTCTATTTTGGTCGTGGTCAACCACGGGCTTAGCAAGGGGGTCTTTTTCCTTCCTTGTGCTAAAACGATTGACGCTGCTGGTGTAGCACACCTCTTTTTCTCTCGCATCTTCCCTCACGTTGGCCTTCACGACAAACTGATCTCGGATCGCGGTCCTCAATTTGCCTCCACATTCGCAAGAGAGTTAGCCCGCCTACTACACTACGATGTGGCCCTTTCGACTGCTTACCATCCACAAACGGATGGCGAATCTGAACGTGTGAACCAAGAAGTTGAGACCTATCTTCGTCTCTTTTGTCAAGACCACCCAGAAACTTGGGTGGACCTGCTCCCCATGGCCCAATTCGTCCATAACTCATCTATTCACTCCGTCACAAAATGTTCCCCATTTTCATTGATTCTAGGATACGAACCCCGTGCTTATCCTCCAATCGGCAAAACTTTCCTCCCTTCCCTGACGGAACGTCTGACCACTTTGGACAAAGCACGAAACAAGGCTATGTTTGCTCATCAATTAGCCCAGCAAATAATGAAAGAACGACTGCGCAGTAAATTTCGTCCGTGGAAAGTCGGAGATAAGGTGTGGCTAGAAGCCAAGAATTTGAAACGAAGCTCCCCTTGGCGAAAGTTGAACCCCTTATGAGAGGGACCGTTTGAAATTGTAAAGGTCATCTCCCCTGTGGCGTATCAGTTGCGCCTACCCCAACAATGGAAAATTCATGATGTATTCCACGCCTCCCTTCTATCTCCATATCGCACCACGGTGGAGTTTGGGAAGTCCTCCTTACGCCCACCACCCCTGGATATCAGCGGAGATGAAGAATGGGAAATAGAACGGATATTAAGGCACAAGGGAACAAAAGCGGGGAGGCAATTCCTTATCAAGTGGAAGGGTTACCCATGGTCCGAAAATACCTGGGAACCGGAACAGAACTTGATTCACGCACGGACCCTCCTCGCGCGATATAAGCGAGAACATTCCCTTTAGCGTCCTTCATTCCCTCCTTCTCCAACTCGACATGCCTGCAACACGAAACACCTCTCCCCGTCCAGTTACCTCCGGTCATCTCGTCCCCAGCGTCTTCCCCATCCGCGTCAACTTCCTCCCAAACATCGCCCGTCAGCTCGTCTTTGCCACCGTTCTACAGGATGCTCCGTTGTTCGCCTGCGCAATGGAGTCCGAAGTAATGGACCAAGCGGTAGAAGAAGCATGTGTGGTTTACCACACTCTCGCCACCCTACGTCTTGTGTTCAACGCCTCCATCCCGACTGATCAACCCCCCCCCTTAGCCGCGCAAAGTGTCACTTGTTTAGGACTGGCCCGAGTACAAACCCTCGATCTGCTCTACCGATTGGGGTTTGGTTATGTAATCAACTCCCTTCCCTTCGACGTCATCGGTCCCATAGTGCGTCCTTTCCTGGTGGCGATACACCCGTCAGCATGGTTTGCCTATTTACGGCAACAAGAGATGCCGGTACGGTTAACCCCGGTCACATCCTATCCCCTTCCCTCTCTCGCCGTAGAACCGTCTGACCCTCCGGAAGTCGTCGACGAGGATACGCCTCCCACTTCAGCCGATATGCCCGGGGGGTATCTCACTTCCCCGACTCCATCTCCACCTCCGCTGGCTAACGTCCCATCTACACCCCCATCTTCCCCCCTTCCTATTCCACCGCCTCACCTTCCCGAGATTCCTCGCGACCGACCATCTCCCTCTCCCACAGCTCCACGTCACGGTCAAACTTCAACTCCATCCGGGAAGTGGGCGAAGAAAAAGGGGAAAGGGAAGAAGAAGTCCATGGTCCAAACTCCTTTCGGCCTCCCTTCCTCCCCCGCTTACAATCTCCGACCCCGTCCGACCTCCACCGTTCGATCGGTTGCTCCCTCGCCCGATGAACTGAGTAACCTTCACGCCTCCTCCTCTTCGACGCCTCATGACGAAGACTGGCATTCCCACTGTGAGTGGTGCGGCGAACGAGATACCCATTTGGGAATTTGGTGTCCCACCCATCAGTGTCCCTCTTGCCAGGCGCATGCTCCAGGACACTTGCTCGCTAACTGCCCCGCCAGCGCGTGTCCATACTGTGCTGGTTCCCATTGGGGTCTCCCTTGCCCCCTTTATCGTTGCTGCCCAAACGGCTGCGACGAATGTAGATCTTTAGTCTGGGGTGAGCTTTGCCCCCGTCACGTCCGCGCCCAGTATCTTCACGAGGAGGAAGCAATCCTTCATCGGGACCTCCCGGACGACTACGATTATGTCGTTCGTGAATAAAAGTCGGTGCCTTTTAGGTTAGTTTGGGGGTTTTGTTACGGTCGACTGTTTTTCCTTCATCCTCGCCATCCATTTGCGGTCTTGTTACGTCATCTTTTGTCTTACCGTTTCCCTTGGACGTTCTTCCACTTCTAGGCTTAGTCATTCGTTGACGGCCTCGTGTCCCCATAGTTCCCACACTTTACCCTTAGCCCTACCCCAACGTTCCTCTTTTATCTTGGCATAGCTTGGTCTGTTCGCCGTATAGCTAGGTATAAATACCCAAACGACATGTACTTGTAGACCCAAGCTAGTTCTACGCAATAACATGTAGCTTCCTAGTTTCCGAGTCATTCCTAAGGTCAATCCGAAGTTGACTAGGAATTCCTGTCGTCTCCTCTTCTCACTTCATCCTAAAGCTACGTTCGGCGTAACATCTTCCTATGCCTCCACCTGCCTGCTTCTTGTCTGCTGTCCATGCCTTTTGTCACACCCACCCACCACTCCCAGACCTCAAACAGTTCAAGTTTCTCCTTACCCTGAGGTCCAGCCTGCAGTGGGCCTTCATGCTGCTATGAGGCAGTCCCACTCTTGCAGCTCACACTCCACCTGGGTTGGCTTTGTCTGGCCAAAAAGTGCTCCACACTTTTACCTGACCCCTCTCTCCTCACACTCATGCTGACCACCTACTGCAAATTTTATGTTAACTGCTACATGTTACGTGGAACATAGTGGATGTGAAGCGACAAGCGGCGAAGATTAGGAATTCCTAGTCAACTTCAGATTGACCTTAGGAATGACTCAGAAACTAGGGAACTACGTGTGATTGCGTAGAACTAGCTTACTCTACAAGTACATATCGCTGAGTATTTATATGAGTCTCTGCGGCGAACAGACCAAGCTGTGAAAGCTAAACTAGGAACGTTTGGGGTAGGGCTAAGGGCATATTGTGGGAAGGATGGGGATACAAGGCAGTCAACAAGGACTAGGCCTAGAAAGGGAATAGCATCCGTGGAAACGAGGAGAAATGAGAAAATAAACGGGTTGCGGGTAAACGAGTAAAGGAAAAGAAGAGATTATCCGTATTTATATGTACGACTGTAACACTACACAGACCACCATTCTTTTAAGTTAGTTTATTAGTGAAACGAAGTGAGAGTACACCGGGCAGCAATCAAGCCGATGTAAGATTATACGCACTGAGGCAAATGGATCAAGCCTGTGGTGGACGAAACGAGGTGGAGCGAGAAGGGAAACTCAAAGTCAGACACTTGTATAACCAGGTGACAAGACCCTTATGGTTCAAGTGAACAAGACTGGGGAGTCTTGGTCGCTCAGACCTTCGGGTATTTATATTCCAAGTATCTACGCACGGACCAAGCAGTG
>JBBPJT010001092.1:0-11428 GCA_038088895.1 Xerocomus potaroensis | reverse complement strand
AGATAACCCCAAGGGTGACTTATGCATCAAATATGCGATCCATCATGTCTAGGGCTATGCTGCCACTGCAGCAAGGATCCCTCATGGATAACCTTCCATTCTACATGTGCTAACCATGCCTCCATATGCCCTAGACAATCCAATCACTAGATCTAGGTACAACTCATGTAAATAGTTAGATAGTATATAAACCCCAAGGAACTTGACCAGGGGACTCCCCAGTCGAGTCCTCTTGGTGTTCTCCCTCTGGTAGGAGGCCCTAGCAAGATAGACTCAGTCCTACATATCCCCTTTTCCTCAGATCTTCATCCTTATTGGCCCCCTCTCCATAGATCTCTGTTATCTGCCTTATCTAAGGCTTGATCAGAGGTTAGAGGTGTTTCAGAGGCCAATTATTGTGCTTGCAAACTGCAACATTAGGCTTTTTATTAATGGCTGAGGTAAGTACTACACCATGCTAGTCTAATGTTGGGCTCAGTCAGGCTCAGGCCCTGGACTCAAGGCCTATCAATAGTAAAGCCCAAGCCTTGAGCCCTTGAAAGCCTTGGCGAGGGTCAGGCTGGGCTTGGGCTCACTAGGATTGGATTAGGCTGGGCTCAGGGCTTGAGCCTGAGCCTGGCATATCACTATCCATCACATCTTCTTCCTGTGCCTCCACCTGCCTGCTGCTGGACTGCTGCTATGGCTGCACCATGCCTTTTGTTGCATCCACCCACTGTTACACTTGGCCTGGGTAGGGACGAGCATAGCCCTTAAAAGGGGATCTGAGTTCTTGGGCCTTCGTGCTGAAGGTATTGATGCCTCGCAAGCCGGAGGACTTAGATCAAAGTATCAGTGAAGTAGACCATCTGATGCTAAGCAAAGCATCAAGAGAAACCAATGGATCAATTGACTGGTAAGTTGCAGGATACAAGGGAGATTCTACTTAGAGTCTATGGTACAATGCACTGAGGTTTAAGTAGGTATCTAGATGGTGCACGGACCAAGTGGTGTCTACTGCGGAATGACTCATCCAGAGTCATGTTGAGTCATAACCAAGGGTAGCTAGGCAACCATCAATCAAGGGAGATAAAAGGAAACATGAGGCATGCAAGAAGCTACGCCTAGAACAGAAATAGTGTCCGGATCATGAGAAAGAAAGGTAAGACAATGGAAAGGTTATCATATGTTCAAGAAAGGAAAAATCAGGGAAAGACAATCAAGAAAAGGGGTATCAGGGGAATAAAATGTAACAATGATGGGGTAGATGATTGAGAAGTTGTACGAGGGGAGCATCTGCTACGATGAGAGGATAAAGACAAAGTGGAAGGGGATCGAGGGGGAGAATGTCTAGTGGCTGGGCAAAAGGATAGACGATGCCCAGGAGTGTATTGTTGACAGTGAGGGCATTTGTATAATTGGCAGTCTCTCTTCAGATGTCCAAGACGTCGGCAGAAGAAACATGCTCTGGCATATTGGGGATGATCTGGAGAAAGAACTGGACCAGTTTGAGTTCACAGATGTTCAGTGATGCATGCTCATTCAATGTGATTCATTGTCTGTTGGAAGCGTGCTTGTTCAATGCGATCCATAGTCTGTTGGAACATCTCTTCCTCTCTTGGCATTAATGGTGCTGAGCTAGCAGATGGTGTAGAGGAAGTAGTGGGATGGGGAATGGGAATAGCTGGGGGAGAGATAGAACATTGAGATCCATCTTGATTTCAAAGTGCTCATGTTCATTGTTCTAAGGAGAAATCAATATCGTCTACTATCTCTGACATTCCTAGTTGATGGAACGTTCCAAGAAGATGGTGTTGAAGTACTGCAAGGCGAAGAGATATAGTAGAAAAGGCAGGGGGAATGTCATGAGCTGGAAGAGGTTCTTGCTCATAGACGTTGGAGATTGCGATGAGTGCAGCACATTGGTTGTAAGCTTTTAGTAAATTGCCAAGGGGGGAATCTTCGTCGAAGTATGTATCTAGCACAACAGCAAGTCTGGAGTTTTCTAAGTTTTGATGAAGATTTTTGAAAGTGTGTTTGTCAATCGAGACAAGTGCATCTGTGTAAGGGGAGCGGGTGATGATAGAAAAGTCATAGGGAAGAGAGATGGTATTGATGGGGGAAGACATGGCGATGTTGGATCAGGTTTGGGAACCGAACATCTTGGGGTGGGCCTTTTTATAAGCCTTCAAAATTTCCTTGGCATTTTTCAGATTCTGTTCTGGTTCCCATGAGTCATCTTCTGGTGGATAACCCTTTCATTGGATCAGGTAGGAACGGTTGTTAAGCAGGCCTCGATGTTTTAATATCTGTTCTACTTTGAACTGTTCCTTGGATGCAATTAGGTCAGGTGGGGGCTTTGGAAAGTTCTTACTTTGTATGCTATTTTCATGATAGGGCAATAAGAAGGAAGTGTAAAACACGGGGTGTATCTTCCATGTCTGTGGGAGTCAAAGTCGGTAGGAGAGGGGAGAATAGACTTGTGTAATAGTGAAGGGTCCTTCTCTTTTTGGGGCAAATTTCAGATTTTGTATGGAATGTCATAAGTTCCATGCTTCTAGCCACACCTTATTGCCTTTCTGGAAAGGTGTGAAGTTCTTCATCATTCGAGATTTCATGACCTGCTGGGCTAACTCATGTGCAGCCAGGGCTTCATCTCTAGCAAAAGTGAGGAGTTGAAGATGTTCTTTGACTGTGGGAAGATTGGATTTGGCAAGAATGGAAGGAAGAGAACAGGGTTTGTAACCCATCATGAGGAAGAATGGCAACTTATTGGTTACAGAATGAGGGCAGTGATTATGAGCAAATTTGGCGAATGTAATGTTCTCTGCCCAAGAAGTGGGATTACTTCCACAATAGATCCACAGATAGGTTTCCACCTCTTGGTTCACACGCTCTGTTTCTCCATCTGTCTGTGGGTGGTATGTGGTAGAAAGGGAGAGGTCATATTTGAGGATGCGTCCAAGCTTTTTTGCAAAGGAAGAGATGAATTGAGGACCTCTATCAGAGATGATTTTATCATATAATCCAAACCTCGAATAGACTTTCTTAAAGAACAGTGCGGCAATGTTTTCAGCAGTGGCTGTTTTCTTGGTAGGGCATAGAATTACCCCCTTAGTAAGGCCATGGTCGACCACGACCAAAAGTGAATCAAAGCCATCGGAGATGGGGAGGTCGGTAATCAAGTCGCAGGACACCTGCTGAAAAGGACGAGTGCACGAGGAGGGAATGGGGAGGAGTGGGGGAACAGTAGGATGAGTGTTTGTCTTGTTTTGTCGACAGAGGGCACATCCTTTGACATAATTACAGATGAACACAGCAAGGCCTGGCCACCAAAATTCAGAGGTAACCATTTGACAAGTTTTCAGCATGCCAGGGTGGCTGTTACACATTTGTAGGAAGGAACCTTCTAGTCGCTAGAGTAACCTAGAGACCTTAGAAGTTGCACTGGAAGGACTAGGAACTACACTGGTATTGCGTAGAACTAGCTTACTGTTACTAATACATGCACTAGGTTTTTATCCTAAGTAATCTGGCGAACGGACCAAGCTATGCCTACTATATCGAGAGAGCAAAACTATGGGGAAGTCGGAAACGAGGTGTGGGATGATTGGGGACACGAGAATAATCAGAATATCATCCTAGAAAGGGAATAGCGTCCAGAAGAATGGAAATGACGATGGAAATGAACTACTAAGTATATCAGGAAATGAGTCATGGAAAAGAACTACAGATATGAAATAGGAACAAATACAGATGAAGGAGAATAGAAAATTGTAACAGTGGCCAGCAGCAGCATGATTGTGAGAACGGGCGACAACCTCGCAGTGAAGGGAAAGGTTATTAGGAACATAAATCTGGTTTTGGTAAGTCAAAACACCGGCGTCATATTTCCAGTCTGAAAGACAGGAGCGAAAGTAGGTGGGGACTTCACCAGCAAGGGCGTGGAGGGAATCAAGAACGATTTGATCAGAAAAGGAAGAGTCAGTGATCTTCTGGGATAACGCTGTGTCAATCAGGGATACAAAGAGGTTGGGGGAAAGGAGGGTGACATTTTCATTGTCAGTGGGTTTGTCAGGGAGGTGATCAGGATGTCATGAGAGAGCATCTGGGGCAGTGAGATTCCATCCAGCGATATGGGTGAGATGAAGATCATAATCAGCAAGATCAAGTAACCATTGGGCTTGTTGACGGTTAAGTTTCTGTGGTTAACGAAAGTACTTCAAATTCTTATGGTCAGTAAAGACCTGAATGAGGTGAGGAGATCCACAAAGAAAGTGTTTCCAGGTGGAGAGGGCGCAAATGATAGTGAGAAGTTCATGATCATAGACATCGTAGTTTCGTTCGGCTTGGGAGAACGTCTGAGACAGATAACCACAAGGGTGCCAAGCACCATTGGTATCAGTTTGGAGGAGGACACCACCTGAAGCATAGAGAGATGTGTCAGTGGCAATTGCAAAAGGTTTCGAGTAATCGGGGAGTTGGAGAACTGGCTGAGAAAGGAACATTTTCTTGAGTACAGCAAAGGCATCTTGTTGTCATGTCTCCCATTTCCATGGTTGGGATTTGTTGGTTAGATCAAGGAGGGGTCGAGCGATATCAGAGAAATAGGGGAGAAATTGACAATAAAAGTTGGCAAAGCCTAAAAAGGATCGCACGTCATGCACATGTTTCAGCATGGGTCAATCTTGAATCCCTGCTAGTTTTACAGGGTCCATGGCAAGTTTGCCATTCTTAATAATCATGCCAAGGTATTCTACCTCAGAGATGTTGAACTTGCATTTTTCCAATTTGAGGTATAAGTCAAGTTCTTTCATGCATTGGAGGACACATTTTGTTTGTTGTTCATGTTTGGTGGGATTGTCTGAGAAAATGAGGAGGTCATCCATATATATGATAAGCCATCCTTCAGCAATCATATCTCTAAAGGAGTTGTTCATAAATCATTGGAATGTCGCGGGGGATTTAGACAGTCCAAAGAACATGACTGTTGGTTCAAAAAGTCTGTGATGAGTGATAAAGGCAGCTTTCCACTGATCACCATTTTTAATGTGGATGTTATTGTATCCCCACTGTACGTTGAACTTTGTGAAATGTGAAGCTCCTTTGAGCTTGGAGATGAGGTTGGAAATGAGAGGAAGAGGGTAAGCGTCTCGAACGGTATATTCGTTGATGTATCTATAATCTTGGCAGGGTCGAAGTCCACCATCTTTCTTCTTTACAAAGAAGAAGGAAGATGCTTGTGGGGATTTTGATGGGCGAATCTTGCCTGTTCGGAGATGTTCATTGATGAAATCATCAGCAGCTTGTTGTTCATCTGGGGAAAGGGGATATATCTCGGAGATCTTTGGAATAAAAGTCTCCTTCATATTCAGGGCATGATCGTAAGGTCTGGATGGGGGAACATGCTCTGTCACCTCTTTAGAGAAGACTGAAGTGAATTCTTCATATTCAGTGGGAAGTGTAGCCCTTGGCTTCGCTTTTTCTGCTGCAATGGCTAACTTGGTGGATTGGGTAAGCCTGGCTACAATTCTGGGAATTCTTGGCTTAATAACCATTCACCCTTGCATATGATGAAGGGTGGAGATGGTGTAAAAGTCTAGCTGTTGATCAATTAGCTGTTCTGGAGTATCTTTATTAGATAATGGTTGAATCCTTCAACTTCTATGTTGTCAAGGATAACATGTTCTGGGGGAGGGAATTCTTTCATAGGCTTTCCTTTTGAAAGGTAGGAAGTGCGAGTGCCAACATATTCAAGGTAAAGGTCTAAGGATTTATCTAGGGATTCGTCCAGAGTGTGTTACAGTTCTTCTTAAAACATGCTATCATTTCTCATTTGTGTTGCTGTTTGTCATACTTCATCTTCCATTTATTCCCATGGATGCTGTTTTCTCTTCTAGGCTTAGTCATCCGTTGACTGCCTTGTATCCCCATTTCTCCCATGCTTTACCCTTGACCCTTCCCTAACATTCCTGTTTTGGCTGCTACACAGCATGGTCCATTCGCCAATGGGACAGTATATATATGTAGTGCAATGTACTCAATAACCTAAGCTGGTTCTATGCAATACACATAGTTTCCTAGTCTCCCAGGTCCACTCCTAAGATCTGACTATCAGACTAGGGGTTTCTCTCTCATCGTTATCCGTGTCAACTATGAAACGTGTAACAAAAGAACTAGCTTCTCACTAGTTGAGAGCTATCCACACTCCAACCATTCCACCGAGATATTTTCCCCCTCCCAAGCCAACTGACTCTACCACATCTGCAGAAGACGACGAAGAACTTTATCAAGAAGATCGAGCCCCATCCCCTCCTATTCATCTTTTCCCTCCTATCCCTGACATCATGAATGATCCCAATGCTCCTGCTCCTCTCAACATGGCTCCCATACTCCTTGTTCTCCCTTCCTTACCAGCTGAATCAAAAGCCAGTCTTTCGGAGGCTTTTTCTGGCGAAACAAAAGATGCCATTCATTGGGGGCAGGCAATGGCCACCTACTTTAAGCTGAATCCCTGTCACTATGAATATGACAGACCCAAAATTCTAGTAACCCTCAGCAAGTTGACGAAAGGATGAGGAGTCCCATTTGCTGAAAAATGGTACCATTGCCTGAATGATGAAGCGATTTCCAACGAAGAAAAAACGTATGAGTTGATGATGGAAGATTTCCACAAAATGTTTTATCCTTACAACTTCAAAGAAGAAGCTCGTAGGAAGTTACTTGTCACATGGCAAAATCTGCATGATCGGAAGGAAGGATTCCAGAACTACCTCGCTGACTTTCAATTGCATGTGGCACGAAGTGGTGCTTCTGATCAAAATATGTTAATCAATGCTTTTGCCACAGGACTTGACCCCCAGATCAGTCAAATGATCTTGTCTATGGGAACACTCCCAGATACTCTAAGTGAATGGGTCACTGCCGCCGCGAAATTCCATGCGCAACAACAAAGGATCTGAGCCATCCAGGCTAGTGGATCTCTCCAGCTAGGACTTGGCAGAACCATCAGAGACCCGAACACTATGGATGTAGACTCCATTACAATGACGCCCACAAATCGCACTAAGCATCTCTGAGAAAATCATTGCTTTACCTGTCACCAGGTGGGTTGTTGCACAAGCAACCACCAAGGACAAAATCAAGGGACTCCGCTGAGGTCCAATAACCCTTTCTGATCTCGAAACCCATTTTTCCCACCTTAGACAAATACTACCTCCAACGGCTCCAACCAAGCCAATCCTCGTCCAACTCCAATCCGTGCTGTCAACGTGGAAGTGGAACTGTCCCCTCTTGACCAATATATTAATCAACTCATAGTACATGGAACCACTGTGGAACCGATCCATGCAGTATTGGCTGCCTGTTATGAAGGAAATGCCAAAACAGAAGAAAGAGCATGAAGCAAGGTGGTGACTGAACAAGGAAGGGATTCTTAAGAAGGAAGAGATTGCGGTTGACCACCCCTCTCCCTATTGACATTGTAGCAACTGTACATCAGACTAGATCAAATAAACCATCTATGTGTCTTCCCCTTAAACTGTACAGCTCGATGAAAACCATTGATGCCCATCCCTTAGTAGATAGCAGAGCCACTGGAAGTTTCATCAACAAAACTTTCACATGTCAAAACAATTTTCAGTTCAACAAACTTGCAGTACCCTGGATAGTGCGAAATGTAGATGGAACAGTCAATCAGAGTAGTGTTGTTCACTACAGCATATCCCTGGCAATGAAGATAGGAAAACAAGTCTATCCTTGGACGTTTCTGGCCCTAGCTCTAGGAAATGAACAAGTCATTCTGGGCTTACCATGGTTATGAAAGTCTAATCCTAGTATCAACTGGGCAACAGGCGACATTGCCCTCTCTGATGTAACCTTGCATTATCTCTCAACCAACATCAACCTGCAAATAGGAAAAATGTGGAAGAAACATTTCATTGCAGACCACCAAATATGAAAAGTCACCCTCGCTACCACTCTAGCACAACAAACAGAAATGAAGAGTGTTGAACTTCCTCCACCCTTTCGGGAATATGCCGATGTATTCTCTGAACCACAATCTGGACAGCTTCCTCCATCATGCCCTTTTGACCACACCATCACTTTGACACCATCTTTCATTCCTCAAGTGGCAAAAACATATCATTTAACCCCTGCGGAATGGACTGCTTGTCAAACTTTCCTTGATGAAAATTTACAAACAGGAAAAATCATCCCTTCCAAATCCCCTCAAGCTTCCCCCTTCTTTTTTGTACAAAAGAAGACTGATGACCTATGACCTTGTCAAGATTATTGCTATCTGAATGAACATATGGTCAAGAATGCATATCCCCTTCCCCGCATTTCCTCCCTTATTGATCAGCTAAAAGAATCCATGATCTTCATGAAGTTTGATATACAGTGGGGATACAATAATGTCCTCATTCGACTGGAAAACTGCTGGAAAGCTGCTTTTATCACTCCTTTTGGTCTTTATGAGCTGACAGTGATGTTCTTTGGTCTTTGCAATTCCCCTGCGATATTCCAAGCTATGATGAACCACATATTCCACGACTATCTTGCTGAGGAATGGCTTATCATCTATATGGACGACATTCTTATCCACTTCTCTGATCTCACACTCCATCATCACCGAACACAGCTTATCCTTGACCACCTGCGGGCTCACTCGTTATACCTGAAACTCACAAAATGCACTTTTGATGCTGAAGAAATTGAATACTTGGGTATGGTTATCACACATCATAATGTGCAAATGGACCCCGTCAAACTGGCTGCCATCAGCCAATGGGTTCCACCCCAGTCAGTCAAAGGTGTCCAGTCATTCCTCAGTTTCTGTAATTTCTATCAAAAGTTTATCCCAAACTTTTCCCTTCTTGCAGCTCCATTACACCAACTCACTAAGAAAAACCATCCCTGGGAATGGGATGCAACATGTGTGACAGTGTTCAAAACACTGAAACAGATATTCACTTCCGCCTCCATACTACTCCTTCCCAATCTCCATAAACTGTTTGTGGTCATGACTGACGCTTCCCTTACTGCCACTGGTGGGGTACTCATGCAACAGGATGGAAATGGCGATCTCCACCCCTGTAGTTATCTCTCCTGCACTCTCACTCCACAAGAACAGAATTACAATATTTACAATCGGGAGTTGCTGGTGGTCATCCATGCCCTTACCAAATGGCACCACTATCTACAGGGAACAGGACACCCAGTCGAAATATACACTGACCACAAAAACCTTTCCTATTTCTGTCAACCACACCACCTTTCCTGTTGTCAAGCCCATTGGATGCTTTTCCTTCAGAACTTCGATCTCAAATTTCTCATCTGTCCCAGCACCACTATGAGTCCCACTGATGTGCTCTCCCACATGACCAACATCAACACATCTGCCGACAATGCTGACGTGGTCCTTCTTTCCCCCAATCTTTTCCTCGCCTGTATTGACACCTCCCTCCTCTCCGCCATCCACACCTCTTCTTCCACAGACCCGCTGGTTCTCTCTGCTTGTTCTCACCTCCAGTGGGGTGTTCCTCTTTTCTCCTGTTCTTCTGTCCACGACTGGTCTTACTCCCCTGACAATGGTTGTCTTTACTACTGTCACTGACTCTATGTCCCTCCTTCTGCCTGTTCCTCCCTCATCACCTCTATCCATTCTTCTCCTACCAGTGGTCATGGTGGGATCTTCTGCACACTCTCCCTCCTCCAGTGCGATTATTGGTGGCCTTTGATGGCCTCTTTCATCCATCATTTTATCCTCAGCTGCCCTCTTTGTCAGTTGAGCGAAGTCAATATGCATCCCACTGTCCTGCCTCTATCCTGAAACACCTCTGACTTCTATACTAGGCCTAGATAAGCCTAATGATTGAAATCTATGGAGAGGGGGCCAAAGTATGAGTGAGAATATGAGAAAGGGGAATATGTGGGACTGAGTCTATCTTGCTAGGGCCTCCTACCAGAGAGAGAACACCAAGAGAACTTGACTGGGGAGTCCTGAAACACCTCTGATCTCTACACTAGGCCTAGATAAGCCTTAATGATTGAGATCTATGGAGAGGTGTTTTATTAGAACTTGACTACTACAAAGCACGCCGCCGATCCACTATCCTTGGCCTACGAAGACTACAATGCGACTGACGCAATCGGCGAAGTGCCGTTGCCGTTTTCAGACAGATACCCAATCGGACCAGATTCAGGGTCTGGGGCTGGGCAGCTGAACACCGAACTTAGTGACCTGTTCACACGCATTGATCTACTCATTGAGGAAGTACTCGAAGGGTTACATAGTACGAAAGAAATTACTAGTACAATAAGAGAACTAGGGCAGACGGACTGGGACGATCCCATAACCTGAGAACCATCCCCAGTACCTCTAGGGTGAGTCAGCCCGGAAACGGAAGCGTACTTACCAAATCATGTCATATGGGAGTTTATTCCCGAAGAAGTAACGGAGATCTTAACTAGAGATCGGGCAATAGATATCCCCGACCTAGTATACCCTCCATCGTACAGAGGAGATTCGCTCCCATCATACTACTCCACCCCTACCCCAGAGCCCATACCACCGCCTAAACACACGCAAAGGCGTGCCAAACACTACATACGAAAGATCGTTAGATATCCTAACGACTACTTCTTCCCAAACCCTTACTTACGACCAAAGTCCGCTTTACGAAAGAATAAGCGATACGTACCTTACTAGATTAGGCAAATGTCTAATATATCCGAAGAGCAATGGAACGTGTTGTTCAACGCAGTACAGGATTCCGCACAGCGAATCCAAAACTTAGAACAGCAAAGAGAATCCCTTGAATCCGCCCTTATAAGGGCTAATACACTATTAGATGAGGCAAACGAACGCGCCCTACAGGCTGACCAGCGGACGCGGGAAATGTTGGGCTTGGCAACGTGGGTGCAAGCAACAGCAGGACCCTCGCTTGGCGGACCTAGTACGAAAGTAGAAATATTCCTCGATCCGGGGGCATACGATGGTTCCCTGGGTAGATTTGAGGAGTGGTGGATGAAACTAAAGGCCTGGATGGACTGCAACCCGAGGCAGTTTACCATGAGAGATTCAGACGGGGACGAAGTGCCCCATGGGCTCAATCGGGCGTATGCTACACTCACTCGCATCAAGGGATCTAAAGGATCTTATTTTGCCGAGATGGAATTGCATAAGCTAGAAGATGGTACCAGCAAGCTCGACGACTGGGACTTTCTCCAGAGTGAGATCGAAGGACTGTTTAGGCCCCAGCTACAGAAAGACTGGGCCAAAAACGAAATAACTAAGTTTAAACAGGGTAAACTACCCTACATGACTTTCATCTCGCAGTGGAGGAAACTCTACCACCAATCAGGAATAGATAACATGCATGGAGTATATCTCCTGGAGAACGCAATCACTCCGGAGATTCGCCTAGAGCTGTTCAAAGGCCGA
>JBBPJT010001091.1:0-11448 GCA_038088895.1 Xerocomus potaroensis | reverse complement strand
CCATCATTAGGCTTATCTAGGCCTAGTAAAGAAGTCAGAGGTGTTTCACTATCCTCTCTCAAACACAAACCCAGTTGACCCAGAACTTAGATCCACATACCAAATGGTAATCAGATTGCTCTTGTACCTTACCTTAGATACTAGACCAGATATAGCATATGCTGTAACCGCTCTGGCCAAGCAAAGTGCCAACCCTAGCCAAGAGCATCTTGACAAAGCTAGATATATTTGTCAATACCTTAATGGGACACAGCATTACGCTTTAGTCTTCGATGGTGCTTCTCAAGCAGGTTTAATCAGCCATGCTGATGCCGATTGGGGATTTGACCCAAACACTCGTCGCTCTCAGACTGGTTGGGTAGTAAAACTGGCTAATGCCTCTTTCTTATGGAAAACTCATCAGCAGGAACGTGTCGCATATTCCTCAACCGAGGCCAAATATGTTTCCTTATCTGATTGTAGCCGACAATTAGTGTGGTTACATTCTCTCTTAACTGAATTAGGGTATGATCTGCTACTGATCTCCTTGTATGGAGATAATCAAGGATCCATCTTTATGGCATCAAACCCCGTCACTGAAGTGTGATCAAAGCACATAGACATTAAGTGGCATGGGGTCTGCAATTTCGTACAAGAAAGGTTGATTGAGCTCTTCTATATAAAAGGATCTGAGAACCCTGCCGATATCTTTACTAAAAATCTCGGGCGTGTTAAGTTTGAAAAATTTAGATCTAAACTAGGCCTTGTATTCTATGATAGTCCTTCTACCTCATAGTTGCCATTCTTACTATATGTTTTTCCTACCTACGTTTACAAAACATGGGGGAGTGTTGAATGTACACTATTATAGTAGATATTTCACACGCATGTAGTATATAGATTCGAACTCCTATGCTGAGTTCTAATAGAGACTTGACCTCTAACCACTATGTCTGTGCAGTAACCCACCAAGCCATATCCAGTGAGTACCAGCAACCCTTTCTCCATGGATGTTGCTACACCATACTCCCAACATGTTCAACAAGCTGCTGTTTGTCTCACTGAGACTGTTGGGAAGTTGTGCAGTGCACAGTCCTCAGCTGAGGTTGACTTGTCCTAGATCCAGACGTTGCTAGAGTAGAGACACAACTCCACTGGTTATTTCTGTAACAGTGTGTGAAGAGAGAAGAGATTGCGCAGGAACTCCGAGCGTGCAATAAGGCAATCACGGATGCTCATTCGAGATTCGGGCGAGACACTTGAATTCCGTTGAGTTGTTGCAGTGTTACAGATATCTGTGCAGATCCGCACGCATCATGGGGTGTGCACGGCGGTGAAAGAATCGAAGCGGTGGTTTTCACAGGGATAATTCAATTAGATCATCGAGAGATGGCAAAGGTACTTCGAGATGTGTAGTTATAGCTATGGCGCAGTTTTTTTAGTAGGGGCACATTGTGACACCCCCTCACAACGAATAGGACTAGGGCCCACTACTTTGAAAGTCATCCGATCCGAGTTATGTCTTCACTTCCAAACATTGATTCCGAGCTGGAGCATACAATATTTGCCTCAAGCACGAACAAGAACTGGCCTCGCTTCCTGATCAAGTTCGCCATATCAGAATCCCCGGCTTCCTTTTGTTACATGCACCCAATCATGCTATCCGTAGGGAGGTCGCTAAGTCCATACATTGCTGCAAGGATCAGACAGACGTCCTCGCCGAGCTTGGTCGATCCTTCGAGATTTATGTCATCCTGCCCTGTGAGCATTTTCTCGCTCTTTAAACATCGACCTATAATTTGTCTCGCCCAGTCAAGAAATCCAAGCATAGAACTCCATCAGCCAGTTCTCACTCATCGATGGAGTCCTTCGGCAAACATTGGGAGGAGATAAAAGAAACCATTTCTGGAACTCCCAGAAATCGCACAACTGCTAAAAAAACATGTCGGTGGATGTTGCACAATCCACACACGCGCTCTCTTATACATTTTCCACGGATAGGCTCTCATTCGCGACAGATGGTCATGTCATATATCTGGTGCTTTCGACGTTAGCATTCCATGTGATATTTGGGGCCAACGTGATCCCAGAATGGGGTGCATACAGAATGTGCCCATATCATTCCGGAGGTTATATTCTTCAAAGTGAAGGATAAATCTGGCACGGACGCAAAGGTGTGTTGTTATGCGCTCTTGTATCGTACCTGGCATTTCAGCCCAGATATTTAGCTTGACTATTCGGCCCGCATATTGACAATCCTTCAAATGTTTCGTTGTGATATCAGCAGTTTCAGCGGGGAGAAGGTTCATTCCCTGATCAACGTCATCAATATGCAGCATGACGTTCATGATTTCTCTGACCAAATGGACCTCTACCTGAAAGCCACGGCAAGGTTTGATCCCTCGTCCTTTGATAAAATACCAACCGCATCCTCATAGCCCACGGAAAACCATTACCGAGTCAAATACTTGACGAAATATGGACCTCGGGTACGTGAATTTGCCACATTTTCAGCAGATGATCCGAAGAATCTTCCGGTCCCTTCGCCTGAGTTGCTTGCCCTGCATGCTGCATGCTGCAAGGTCGTACATATGTCCGGCGCCACCGATTATATCGATCGAATGTATGATGATGCAGAGGAAATGGGCGTGTTGGCGTTCGACGGCAGTTCTGGTGACCTTCTCCATTACAAGCTGTTATCTTCAGCAGCACATGCTCCGCTCACTGTTTATGACTAAAGGGACATCCTTAGCGTACTCGTTTTAGGCTTGACTCGTTCATTTCATACAGCGTATCCGCGCAGACAAGCAAGGAAGACATGCTCGTATGTAAGATCCATGAGTCTGGATGTGTTGTACGATTGTGAGGTGACAAGACCTCGTCGGAATGACTATTAGCTTTGCATTTGCATTATTCACAAGTATTCGACAACACTCGGGTCGAGACGGAGAGCAAGAAAACCCCGAAAGTATTGATCTTTGTGAGTGCAAGTCAGTTACTTTTTGCGCTTCAAGTTCAAGTAGAGCACGTGATCTGCAGCAGAGCACGACGCACCCAGTGAAACTTGTCGCATATTGTAAACGCGGTAGCTATGATGAACCTAGGTTCTGTAAGTACTTAGTCTTCAATGTCAGCACTAACCTCATAGTGTGTAATTGTATTCTACACCCTTCAGGCTTTATGGACACCTGCCCACTCTACACTGTTTGACTGAAAACGGATGGCGCTACACAGAACAACGTCACTCACAATCACGGGATGTGTACGGGCGAGAATGGCGATGAGAATTCAACTTTAGCTGCCGACACGTTACTAACGGGACGAACTATTAGCGTCGCACCGGCCTTTCCGACATCCATTTTCCATATTCCTGTTCGCGTCGTGCCAACCCGTACGGATCATGGTTCCCACGATACAAGGTGTACATTTCTTTACCTGGTAGAATAGTATCCGATAAAGTTCGCAGTCCTGGATGGAACACCCTAGCACCGTCAGGCTTGGGGACGTCCTGCGAGGTTCGGCGTGGAGTCATTGCCCTTTCACAAATAATACTCTCACTGACAGGTGGTTGGAAAGTCTAGTCTTCCTGTTCAACTTCCTTGATTCTGCTTTCAGGACACGTAGCCCGATGGATCAGTCATTTAGGCGTCGAGTTTTTGAGCAACCTCTGCGGACGAAGTTCCTTCTCCAATGGTCGGCTGTATTTCCCCTCGTCGTCATGAGCCTTAAGACCCTTTACGCGTTTGGTGCCGTGACTTGGCGATATGTGCGCAGTGCGCATCATAATGTACAACTTTGGCTTGTCATGTGACCCTCGCTCTGGTTTCCCAGGCTTCTCCCGGTGTTGTATTCTAATTCCGGGTTACACACACACCAATCCATGCATGTCATTGATCGTGCTCATTGCTTATTCTCAAGACCTTTATCCGGTGGAACATTGCATTCCACAAATGATATGTACGATGAGGACCGATGCACGGAATTGTAGTAAAATTCAGGTCAACTCTAGCATTCTGTTGAGCATGCCACTTTCTTGTCTGATTCGAATGAAATCGATTCGGCTCCTCAGGCAAACATCAGTTTTCCTGTTAAGTGGATTGCACCTGTCACTCCACTGCCAATCAAACGCTGAGAACCATTATATTTTTGGGTCGACCCACCTCACCACCATAAAGCCACGGCCACCAAGAACGTGTTAGCGTGTCATCAATGTTCGTTGGTGGTATTCGCCGGACGTGGTTGAGCGTTCAAAGACGTCTTCCTTTCGAAGCGCCACCACCAGACCCCACATCAGACGATCGTGGCTTTCTTTGAGCTCAGACAAGTGGTCCTCTCGTACGCGTAACGCCATTTATGCTTCCAACGGGTTGCACAAGAAAAAATGACCAACCCAGAGTGGTCTACGCTACAAAAAGGGTGCAGCACATGTCACGTCAGTCGGTCGTTTGCAGATGGTCCTCCGGAATATAGCACATTGAGAGACTTCAGCGTTGCTGTCCACCCTGGTGAATTTCACATATCAAGGGTATTTCATGTGCGTTTTCTGCCCAAAGGCGTTGACTGCATGCATCGACCTTTGGTGTGACTGTTGCCGCACTCGCGATGCACATACGCAGCTTGCGGATGTCCGAGGAGGTGAAGGGATGGCGACAGAGAGGGCACGGGGTTACATCCGCGCAAGACACCTAGGTAATCATTATATCAACTTCTCTTTTCGTTGGGGACGATACCTGGTTGTCTTTTTCACGCATTGGCTTTGTTGAACACTTACGACAGACAAAAGATGTGACCGTAGCTGATGGCTCGCGGTACGCCAGCCCCATCCATGTAGCTTCCCATAGACACGTCGTACGTCGAATCGGGACTAAGTACAAGCAAAATTTGAAGGAAGGGAAACGAACAACAACTGCGAGCATGGGGATTTAGGTGCATACATTGATAGGGTCGATGTGGGCTGAACAGCCATGCATCCAGCGCGTGTCGATTGAAGGCCTTCGAGTGTTCATTCAAAGGTATGCACCAGGCAGTCCGCCGAGTGGCTCTGCAGTTAAGTTGGTGCAGGTCCTCCAAGGATACTACGCGTTCTTGTCTGCGCGTCCTACGATTGTATAGACAAGGGTGGTCGGTATTTATTGTGTAGTGTAGGAGATGACGGTCACGTGTGACACCCCCTCAGCGAATAAGTCACTACTATGTCTCCACTTCCACACGTCGACTCCGAACTTAATGGAGACCCAAGTTTCATCGGTGCATACAACATTTGCCTCAAGCACGAACAAGAGCTGGCCTCGCTTCCTGATCAAGTTCGCCATATCAGAATTCTCGGCTTCCTTTTGTTACATGCACCCAATCATAACATCCGTAGGGAGGTTGCTAAGTCCATAAATTGTTGCAAGGATCAGGCAGACGTCCTCGTCGAACTTGGTCGATCCTTCGAGATTTATGTCATCTTGCCTTGTGAGCACTTTCTCGCTCTTCAAATATCTACACACAATTTGTCTCGTTCAGTCAAGAAATCCAAGCATAGAACTCCGTCAACCAGTTCTCACTCATCGATGAAGCCCTTCAGCAAACATTGGCAGGTGATGAAAGAAACCATCTCTGAAGCTCCCAGAAATCATATCACAGTTAAAAAATATGTCGGTAGATGTTGCACGACCCACACAAACGCTCTCTTATGCATTTTCCCCGGATAGGCTCTCATTCGCGACAGATGGTCATGTCATATATCGGGCGCTTTCGACCGTACCATTCCACGTGATATTTGGGAACAACGTGATCCCAAGGGACATGGGATATATACAGAGTGTGCCCATATCATTCCGGAGGCTATATTCTTCCAAGTGAATGATAAATCGGGCACGGATGCAAATGTGTGTCGTTATGCACCCTCGTATCGTACCCGACAGTTCAGCCTGGATGTTCAGCTTGACTATTCAGCGTGTATATCGACAATCCTTCAAATGTTTCGTTACGATATTAGCTGTTTCAACGGGGCAAAGGTTCATTCTCCAACCGACGTCATCACTATGCAACATGACGTTCATGATTCCTTTGATCGATTGGAGCTCTGCCTGGAAGCCACGGTAAGGCTTGATGTCTCGCCTTCTGATAAAACACTGATCGGATCCTCATAGTCCACGGAAAACCGTTACCAAGTGAGACAATTTGTGGAATATGGGCCTCCAGTACATGAATTTGCGACATTCTCAACAGATGATCCGAAGAATCTTCCGGTGCCCTCACCCGAGTTGCTTGCCCTGCATGCTACATGCTGCAAGGTCGCACATATGTCCGGTGCTACCGAGTATATCGATCGGATATATGATGATGCAGAGGAAATGGGCGTGTTGGCGTTCGACGGCAGTTCTGGTGACATTCTCCACTACAAACTGATATCTTCGGCAGCACATGGTCCGCTCACTGTTCATGGCTAAAGGGACATCCTTGGCGTACTCGTCTTAGACTCTACTTGTTCATTTCATACAGCGGCGTATCCACGCAGACGAGCAAGGAATGAAGACATGTTGATATGTAAGTTCCATGAATCTGGATGTGTATGATCGTTGTGAGGTGACCAGACCGCATGCAGACCTCGCTAGAACGACTTTTGGCCTCGCACCTGCATTTTCCACAAGTATTCGACAACACTCGAGTCGAGACGGAGAGCAAGCATTCAATAATACGATCCGGAAAATACCCCGAAAGTATACCGCGGATTGTATTGGGCATGTGCTACAAGCCCCTTCCCAGTTTAGTACTTTGAAGGGGTGTCTATCATTCCTTCCAGGGACAAGCTTGCCGTGAATTACGCCCGCGAGCATCCCCTGGCTTATTGCAGAGAAATCGGCCTCCCTTTCCCGCCTATGAAGGAGCCCGAGGTAGTCCGCCAAAGACGGAGGAAGAGACGGTACGATGACCCGTTCGTCAGTTCGCGTTGGATCACCCGAGGGAGGTACATGGGACCTAGGAGAAGATGCGGAAGAGCGAAGGAACCAACCGTATCCCGGCAGGTTTGGGTTAGCTAACCCTAGTGACAAGTAGTGGACCTGTGTATTTGCTAAATTGGCATGGCCGAGCGTGCATACTTGTTTTTCTTGGTGAATGAGACGTTGGATCCTTGGCTCAAGCCAGGCTTATTTGGGAACTGGTGAATTGGCATAGTGCACAGCCGTGGATCAGAACTGTAAGAAGTTAGATCTGCTCGACTAGATGATTGAAATCAAGTTTGTCCAGTACATGGTCACATCTCGAAGGTTGTTTGGATATGACATCGCAGCTGAAAGACCGAAATATCTCTTGCGCGGACGGACACATCGATTCGCCATAGGTACAATCGACTGACTGATTTAGTTAAATAGGCATCGAGAAACGAAGAGAGCATGCTGAACATAATTATGCCACGAGGAGGGGACGTCAATGTCCGTTAGTAAACAAGTGTGAATCCGGGGAGGGCGGGACAAAAAGGACGAGTCCATCTTGGCTTAGTTGACGGCCAGAACCATACACGTGCTTGGCTTTTGGCGCTTTGAATGGGTGACACTCGGTATTGAACACATCTAACCAGGTTCAGTATCGGCTGTTGCGCATTTGGGGATGTATTAACTCACAGTCATCAAGCGAAATGGTGTTGAGATCGTCAAATGTCAAGTAACTGCCAGTGGGGGGAATAGGGGGAAGGGTTATGATTGCATAGAGAGAAGAGAATAAATTGCATACAGGTACTTGAGAACTTCGGCGAACCAAAAGCTCGGCATGACATTCACCCTGGCCGAGTTCACGTTGTTCACATCGTGGAGCCCAGCATACGCAACTGTTGCGGGGAGGTATTTTTTGAAGCTCTGTATGGCACTGATGGCATTGTTGAGATATTTGACGTTGCCCGTTGTGCGCCACGCATAAAAGTTGGATTCAAGGACTTCAGGACGCAAGATGTAGTCTGCCAAAGTGATATAATAACCATGTTCGTTGTAGAATTGAGCTTGGTCTGCTGTCGGCGCACCACCACCATCGCTTGACATGTAGGCAAAACTCTCGGGTCCGATACCGGTACTGTTGAGACGCTGGGTGTGTTATAATTTATAAGAAAAGAAGGCTGATGCTTACGCAGTGCTCGCATAAGTATTCCAACATGCATCAGTAAGTTGCAGACCGATCCGGAAAATAGTGTCATTATTTGTGAGCTTCCCACCTTTGATAAATGAGCTCAATAGCCAGAGCGACGAATCGCCACGCACCAAGAATCCAATTTCCACCATAGAAGCACGCTAAGTGCGAGCCGACATGAAGCACTTGTCCATTATTATACTCAGCCAGGTACCTCCAGTTCCCTACGGTCGATGTCTGGCGAAAAAAAAAACCATCAGGATGCTCCAATGGGCGGGCTCATGCGACACACCCTCAAGAGTTGTTTGATCGAAGTATCGACCGCGGTGGACCAAGCATCCGCATATGAATTATCATCTGTGTTTGTGAGGCGAGGATATTTGATCAAGTATTCATAGTACGAGTCGCAGCCTGCACCCCAGGACTATGCGCCAGTAAGTGCCCATGCGGCATCATTCCGGATTGACTCCTACCACATAGGAACCGACCGAATCTCCTGTCGAGTGGTTGATATACATTGCTGGCATTCCAGTGAGTGGCTTATGTTCCTGGACGGCGGTGCCGTTAACGGTGGGTGGCAAGCAGACGAAAGTTTGTTTTACCAAGTTCATAATGTGCTGCACTGTTTTTTCTGCCAGTCGACGGTAGGTATCGTTCTGTGTGTACAAACTAGCCCGTGATTGAGATACAAGCGTTCAAAACTATCCTTCCACCTACCTTAGGCGATCCCATTCTATGGTAAGCTATCGGCAAGATGGGTTTTTCACGTCCCCGAAGGTGAATGAGGAAACGTACAGTGCCAGCTCCCGCAATGCTAACCCGAGAGATATTAGTCACTCTCGGGCCGCCCAAGACATCGGCCAAGCTTACAATCGAATATGAAGGCGTGTGATCAGCGAAGTTGATGTCTGTACAAGGAATAGAGTTTTCCTGGGTAGACGTGCACGTCAAACATCCAACCGTAGTTACGAAAGGTCACCTACTCCGACCCACGCATACGCCATCTGTCGTGCGACTTGCTCTGCCTTTTGGACCAGCACACTGTACTTATATCCAGACAATTCATACGCAGTTAGTAAACCCCCCACGAAACGGATCGTCGTCTCAAATAAGCTAGACAATCAAGACTCAAAACGCTTGTTGAGACATACAGTAACGCTTTACCTGACTGTTGCACCGGTCCGTGAGACATTAAAATCGACTATTGCGGTATAATTGACTGCCTCTTGAAACCAGTCGTACAAACCCATAATCCACTTTGGAAACAATTCTATGTGAGCTATTCAGGAGGAAGGAAGCCTAGATGAGACACAAACCATGGTATCCATAGCATCCACGATAGATGCGCCCCACCCACCTAGACCATTAGAATACGACTTGGTAACCGGGGAGAGGTCATCATGGCCCCAAGCGTATTTACTACGGTGAATGTGAGATGTCTATCCTGGGTTGCACACGCCAGGACGCTGACCGGTATGCTTCGTAGGAGTCAACGAAGAGGTTCACCACATCCTGTTTGTGGGCTGGAGCATCAGCCGGGAGTTGGAGATTTTCAACTTGCACCGGGCCGCCATTAACAAGCACGGCAGCATATGCAAGGATAAACCAGTGCCAGAGCATTGTTAGAGTGTATCCGAGCACGTTTGGAAGAGAAAGGGATGCTCAGGAACGTCACCCACACCGCCATTTATAAACCTTTCACGTGTACAGACCCGTAGGCCCTCCAAGTGAGTGTGGAGCTGACGGCCTGCATTAGCGCAGCTGCCTGAATAAGAAGTCACTTTGCTTGACTTCCGACGTTTCACATTTCACACTCCATCCCGTGGAAAAATGGCTGTCCCTGTCTGAGCAATATGAGATTTTTTTGATTAGTTGTGAACCACTGAGTCGTCAGGAGGGTGGCGTAGTAGGGCGCTTTGAAGCTGTGAATCAGAACGGTAAGTTATCACGAGTTTCAATCTTCGATCTAGGCGATAAAATCGAGCTTGTCCGCAATACACGATCGTAGCATTCACATCTTGAACGCTACGCATAAATTCGGATAATGTAACGAAAAGGCCAAGGTCTGACAGATACACCATTTAGCATAGACACAATCAATTACTCAGATAGGTATTAAAAAAAAAAAAAAAGAGCGTGTTGAACACAAATGTGCATCCGGGGGGTATATTAATGTCTAGATCAGTAAATGAATGTGGTTTGGAGTGTGATGCGGTAAAAAGAAGGGCAGGTCTGTTTTTAACCTATTGTTTTGGGCCAGAGCCGTAAATGTTCTTAGCTGTGGGCGCATTGAAAGGGTGACACTCGGTGTTGGGTGTTGAACACATCTACATCAGGAATTTTACAAGAATCTTATTTTGCCAATTTTTAGCTAATTCTGGCTAATTTAACTAAATTTTGACTAATTTTGACTGATTGCGTGAAATTAGCCAAAATTAGCCAGAATTAGCCGAAATTAGCTCAATAAGATTCTTGTAAAACTCCTGATGTAGGTAACCCCCATCTCGGTTATTGCCCCCCCAAGGATGCATGGACTTACAGTTGTCGAGTGAGATGGTGTTTGGATTATCAAGCATCAAGTAACGGCCGGAGGAGGAGGAAGGGAACCCAAGTCGGTCATTAACGCGGAGAAGAGAGGAAAGAAATCACATACAGGGATTCAAGGACTTCTCCGAACCAAAAGCTCGGCATATCGTCCACCTTGGTCGAGTCCACGTTGTTCACGTCGTTAAGTCCGGCATACGCTACCATTGCAGGGAGGTTAAAACTCTGTATGGCACTGATAGCATTGTTGAGATATTTGACGTTGCCTGTCGTGCGCCACGCATAAAAGTTGGACTCAAGGACTTCGGGACGCAAGATATAGTCTGACACGGTGATGTGATGCCATGTTCGTCGTAGAATTCAGTTTGGTTCGCCATGGGCGCACTACCACCAGTATAGTTACCATCACTCGAGGCGTAAGCGAAAACCTCGGGTCCAATACCGGTACTTTTAAAACGCTGAGTGTGTCATAGTTCACAAGAGAGGAGGATCAATGCTTGCGCAGTACTTGCGTAAGTATTCCAACATGCATCAGTGAGCTGTGGACCAATTTGGAAAATAGTATCATCATTTGTGAGCTTCCCGCCTTTGGTGAATGAGCTCAATTGCCGGGGCGATCAATCGCCACGCACCAAGAATCCAGTTTCCACCATAGAAGCGTGCAAATTGCGAGCCGACGTGAAGCGCTTGCTCGCTATTATAGTTAGCGATAGAAGAAAAGAAATTACTTGAGAACTTCGGCAAGCTAAAAGCTCGGCATGTCATTCGCCCTGGTCGAGCTCGTGTTGTTCACATCGTGGGGCCCAGCATACAGGACTG
>JBBPJT010001090.1:0-11448 GCA_038088895.1 Xerocomus potaroensis | reverse complement strand
TTATCAATCCATGTCCCTTCTTCCTTGTCCAACCCCTTTGGTCTGATTCCAGCCAGAAGTGCTCTTCAAGATCAGGGTGTTGTGTTGAGTAGTTGGCCTGCAGGCAGGTGCAGGCAAAACCGTAACATTGACGACGTCAATGGCACTCTGCACCTGTTGAGTCGCTTGTTCGATCATGCGAGTAGATTCACGGATCGTGAACAATACTTGATTCGTCATTTCAGTAAGTATTTGTTCAGGAGCAGGGTGATAGGACTGGGTCGAAGAGGGGGTGGGTGATTGAGACACCATCTGAGAGGAACGTCTACTATGACGAGAGGATGAGGATGAAGTAGAGGGGGATCGAGGGGGAGAATGTCTAGTGGCTGGACAGAAGGATGGACGATGTCCAGGAGCATACTGCTGACAGTGAGGACATTCATATAGCTGACAATCTTGCTTCAGATGTCCAAGGCGTCAACAAAAGAAACATGCCCTAGCATATTGGGGATGGCCTGGGGAGAGAACTGGACCAGTCTGGGTCCGTAATTGTTCAGTGATACATGCTCTTTCTATGCGATTCATAGTCTGTTGAAACATCTCTTCTTCTCTTGGAGTTAAGGGCGCAGAACTAGCGGATGGTGTGGAGGCAACTGTGGGAGGAGGAATTGGAATGGCTGGAGGAGATATGGACCATTGGGATCCATCTTGATTTTGCAGGGCTCTTGTTTGTCGTTCTAAGGAGAAGTTGATGTCATCTACAATTTCCGACATTCCTAATTGATGGAACGTTCCAATAAGATGATGTTGGAGTACTGCTAGACGAAGGGATAGAGTGGAAAAGGCGGGAGGAACATCATGAGCTGGTAGTGGTTCTCGTTCATAGACATTGGTGATTGCAATGAGGGCAGCACATTGGTTATAAGCTCTTAGTAAATTGCCAAGAGGGGAGTCTTCGTCGAAATACGTATCAAGAGCAATGGCAAGTCTGGAGTTTTCTAGATTTCGATGTAAGTCTTCGAACGTGGTTTCTTCAATAGAGACAAGTGTGTCTGCATAGGGGGATCGGGTGATGATAGAAAAGTTGTAGGGAAGAGAGATGGTGTTGCTGGGAGAGGACATGGCGACTGTGGTGTGATGAGGGTAACTGGATCAGATTTGGGAACCAAACATCTTGGGGTGAGCTTTTTTATAAGCTAGTAGAACTTTCTTGGCGTTTTTCAAGTTCTGCTCTGGTTTCCATGAGTCATCTTTTGGTGGGTAACCCTTCCATCGGATCAAGTAGGAGCGGTTATTAAGCGGACCGCAATGTTTTAATATCCGCTCAATTTCGAATTGCTTTTCGGATGCGATAAGGTCAGGGGGTGGTTTCGGGAAATTCTCGCCGTGTACGCTATTTTCACGATAGGGCGATAAAAGAAAAGCGTGGAATACAGGGTGTATCTTCCACGTTGTCGGGAGTCGGAGTCGGTAGGAGAGGGGAGAATAGACCTGTGTGATCATAAAGGGTCCTTCTCTTTTCGGAGCGAACTTCGGGTTTTGTATGGAACATCGTAAGTTCCATGCTTCTAACCACACCTTATCGCCTTTCTGGAAAGGTGTGAAGTTCTTCGTGGTTCACGATTTCATGACCTGCTGAGCAAGTTCATGCGCAGCCAGGGCTTCATTTCTAGTGAAGGTGAGAAGTTGAAGGCGTTCTTCAACTGAGAGGAGGTCAGTTTCAGCAAGAATAGAAGGAAGGGAGCAGGGTTCATATCCCATCATGAGAAAGAACAGGGACTTGTTAGTGACGGAATGAGGGCGGTGATTGTGTGTGAATTCGGCGAATGTGACGTTCTCCACCCAAGAAGTTGGGTTACTTCCACAATAGATTCGCAAGTAAGTTTCCACTTCTTGATTTACTCGTTCTGTCTCTCCGTCTGTCTGAGGGTGATATGCAGTGGAGAGGGAAAGGTCATATTCGAGGATGCATCCTAGTTCTTTTGCAAAGGAGGATGCGAACTGGGGGCCTCTATCAGAAATGATCTTATCATAAAGGCCGAAACGTAGATAGACCTTTTTGAAAAAACAGTGCAGCGATGTTCTTGGCAGTAGCCGTTTTCTTGGTAGGGCATAGAATTACCCCCTTAGTAAGGCCATGGTCGACCATGACCAGTAGCGAATCAAAACCGTCAGAGACGGGGAGGTCAGTGATCAAGTCACAGGAGACTTGTTGGAAAGGGCGGGTGCAGGAAGAGGGGATAGGGAGGAGAGGAGGGACTGTAGGATGAGTATTTGCCTTGTTCTGTTGACAAAGGGCACATTCTTCAACGTAGTTACGAACGAACACAGCAAGACCAGGCCACCAAAATTCAGAGGCAACCATTTGTCGAGTCTTCAGCATGCCAGGATGGCCAGCAGTTGCATGGTCATGGGAACGGGCGACTACCTCATGACGAAGAGAGAGGTCATTGGGAACATATACCCAGTTCTGGTATGTTAAGACACTGGCGTCATATTTCCAATCGGAAAGGCGGGAGCGAAAATGGGTAGGAACTTCGCCCACAAGTGCATGGAGGGAGTCAAGGACGATGGGATCGGAAGAGGACGAGTTGGCAATCTTCTGAGACAGCTCGGTATCAATTAGAGAGACAAAGAGATCGGGGGAAAGGAGGGTGACATTCTCATTATTGGTAGGTTCGTCGGGGAGATGATCAGGATGGCATGATAAAGCATCAGGAACAGTAAGATTGCGTCCAGTGACATGGGTCAATTGGAGATCATAGTCAGCAAGGTCAAGCGACCAGCAAGCTTGACGATGGTTCAATTTTTGTGGTTGATGAAAATATGTCAAGTTCTTGTGGTCGGTGAAGACTTGAACAGAATGGGGGGATCCACGGAGGAAATGTTTCCAAGTGGAGAGGGCACGAATGATTGCAAGAAGTTCTCGATCATAAACATCATAGTTTCGTTCAGCGGAAGAGAACGTCTGAGACAAATAACCACAAGGGTGCCAAGCACCATTGATATCCGTTTGAAGGAGAACACCACTGGAAGCGTAAAGAGAGGCATCTGTGGCAATAGCGAAGGGTTTTGAGTGATTGGGGAGTTGGAGGACTGGTTGGGAGAGGAACATCTTTTTGAGTGTATCAAAGGCATCTTGCTGTCATTCCTTCCATTCCCATGGTTGGGATTTCTTAGTCAGATCCAGGAGGGGTCGGGCGATATCGGAGAAATGGGGTAAGAATTGTCAGTAAAAGTTCGCAAATCCTAAAAAGGATCGCACATCCCGTACTCATTTGGGCGTTGGCCAATCTTGGATTCCTGCTAGCTTAACAGGGTCCATGGCGAGTTCGCCATTCTTGATAATCATTCCAAGGTATTCCACCTCGGAGATGTTGAACTTGCACTTTTCTAACTTCAAGTACAAGTCAAGTTCTTTCATTCGTTGAAGAACACATTTTGTTTGTTGTTCATGTTCGTTCGAGTCGTCAGAGAAGATAAGAAGGTCATCCATATAGATGATGAGCCATCCTTCGGCGATCATATCTTGAAAGGAATCGTTCATGAAGCACTGGAATGTTGCTGGGGAGTTGGACAGGCCAAAGAACATGACCATCAGCTCAAAAAGTCCACAATGAGTAATAAAGGCAGCTTTCCATTGATCGCCATCCTTAATGTGAACGTTATTATATCCCCATCATACGTCAAACTTTGTAAAATGAGAGGCTCCTTTTGTTACGAAATTGCCATGAAATGCCATATAATACGCTTACTAAGCTAATCTCGTCGCTATGAGATGAAGTCCCATACGTTCGACTTACGACTATAACGACTAACGAAGACTAACGGAACCTGGTTGTATTCTTCAGGGAACCCTACTGCTGTACAAGAGGCAGGTCGTGGTTGCATTCCCTGATAGAACCCTGCCGTTACATGAAGTGTACACATACTACGTGAACCTAATGGTAAAGCTAAGTACATCTTATCTTTTATTTCCTATTGATCTTATCTGTGGATGTCACGTGATCTAATCTAAGTCATGCTCCACGTCACATGACCCTTCTTATTCTGATCTTCTATCTCCGCAGGTCATGTGGAAGGCTATACAGCCATTTTAGGTAGTTGACTCATTCTGACTTCTTTCGTCCTCTTTCAGCGAGTGTTACAGTTTTACGAAGGACGCCCGATTGTTCGCCTTAACATCGGGGTCCTTAGTCTAACGGTTCATTTCCTAGTCATCCCCGCCATCCCCAACGGTATACGATATAGATTTCTCCTTACTCTTTGTGTTCCCGGTCCAGGATTACGCTTGACTCCTAGGACCGATTGTATTCGTACCATGTGTCGTCCGCGTGTTCGCCATGAGGCCTTCTTCGCTTCTGCCTCATGGCTGTTCCTGTTACTAAGCTTACCTCGTGTTGCACCCAGGGCTAAGGGCGTTTCCCTATTAGGTCAACCCTTGCACCTGGGTTGAGGGTCTACCCTACTTAGTGCTTAGTCAGCATGGTCTGTGCGCCGTAGCTGGTAGTATATAGAGTAGCACTTCTTGTAGTAGGACCTTAAGCTTAATCTCACTGTTACATCGCCCAAGTGTGGGCCTTGTGACTTCTTGTGGCTTTCTCCTCACTCCGCCGCCGTGCTCTGAGGATACCATCGCCTTCACCGTTCTCCGTCATCCCGGCACGTGCCCTTGACGGTTCCTATTCGTCACTACGTTCCTCCTACTCGCCACCTACATTCTCACGACCATCCTAGTGGACGTCGTGCTATCCATCTTCTCGTCACTCGTCGTCTTCCTCCTCGCCATCTATCTTGTTGTCGCCCTCGTAGTAGCAGCCATTCGAAGTTGCTGGCTCACTACGTAACAGCGAGGCTGTGTATGACTCAAGAGTCTTCTTCGGCCCCTATGGGCTATTCTTAATTCTTGACTCCTGATGACTCAGTCGTTAAGCCTATCAGCCAATAGCGTTTATCACTCGGCTGCGCACTACTCAGCCTATTTGAAATACATGCTGCGCATTACAAAGCCATGGAGCTCTTGTCCAATGGCAGTATTAGCTCATGCTGTGGATTGGTAATGACCAATACCTTAGCCAATCGCATTAGTCGCTCGTTGCTGTGCATGACTCAGCATGACTCACTCCATTTCAAATAACGCTCATTAGCCAATGGCATAACTCGCTCTTATCATTCGCTTACTCATGTACTAGTATATTAATAGTGTAGCCAATAGCATAATACTCTCTTGTTGATTCAAACCTTGTATTAATGTAGCACTGCTTGGTCTGTGCGTAGATACATGGAATATAAATACCCGAAGGTTTGAGCAACCAAGACTCCCCAGTCTTGTTCACTTGATCCATAAGGGTTCTTACCTGGATACACAAGTGTCTGACTTTGAGTTTCCGTTCCCATCTCGTTTCATCCACCACAGGCTTGATTCCATTGCCTAGTGCATATATCCTCACATCAGCTTGATTGCTGCCCGGTGTACTCTCACTTCGTTTCACCTTTGAGCTTAGAGATGAGGTCGGAGATGAGAGGAAGAGGGTAAGCGTCGCGAGCTGTATGTTCGTTGACATATCGGTAATCTTGGCAGGGTCGAAGCCTGCCATCCTTCTTCTTCACAAAGAAAAAGGGAGATGCTTGCGGAGATTTTGATGGGCGAATCTTGCCTGTTCAGAGGTGTTCATCAATGAAATCATCTGCGTCTTGTCATTCGTCTGGGGAAAGGGGATATATCTTGGAGATCTTTGGGATAAAAGTCTCCTTCATGTTCAGAGCATGGTCATAGGGTCTTGATGGGGGTATATGTTCCATTGCTTCTTTAGAAAAGACAGAAGCAAATTCTTCATATTTGGTTGGGAGCGTAGCTTTCAGTTTTGCTTTCTCAGCAGCAATGGCTAATTCGGTAGACTGAGTAAGTCTTGCTATGATTCTGGAGATCTGTGGTTTTATAATCATTCGCCCTTTCATGCGATGAAGGGTAGAAATGGTGTAGAAGTCTAGTTGTCGGTCAACTAGTCATTCTGGAGTTTCTTTATCAAGGTATTTGTTCAGTCCTTCAACTTCTATGTTGTCAAGGATAATATGTTCTGGGGGAGGAGACTCCTTCGTGGGTTTTCCTTTTGAGAGATAGGAAGCACGCATTTGTTACGGTTTTTCCTGTACCTGCCTGCAGGCATGAACACTCGGCGTTGCGCTCTTCTCGGCCTTGAAGGTCACTCTTGGACGGGATCAAGCCATAACGAAGGAGTAGCAAGGGAAAGATGGATCAAATAATGCCTAATGCTAGGCAAGGTACAAGCAAAGAACCAACGGCAAAGTCGGCGTACCTGTTACAGTTTTACGATGGACGCCCGATTGTTCGCCTTAACATCGGGGTCCTTAGTCTAACAGTTCATTCTCCTTTCCTTTATCCCCGCCCCTCCCCATGGTATACGATTAGATTCCCATTCTCTTTGTGTTCCCGGTCTTAGGATAACGCTTGCCTCCTAGACCGCTTGTATTCGTACCACGTGCCGTCCGCGTGTTTGCCATGAGGCCTCTTCTACTTCTGCCTCATGGCCGTTCCTGTTACATAAGCTTACCTCGTGTTACGCCCAGGGCTAAGGGCGTTTCCCCTTTAGGTCAACCCTTGCACCAGGGTTGAGGGTATTCCCTACATAGTGCTTAGTCAGCATGGTCTGTGCGCCATAGCTGGTAGTATATATAGCAGTAGCACTTCCTGTAGAACCCTAAGCTTAATCTCAACGTTACATCGCCTAAGTGTGGGCCTGTGACTTCCTGTGGCTTTCTCCTCACTTCGCCGTAGTGCCCTGAGGATCCCATTGCCTTACTTGTTCCTCCGTCATCCCGGCATGCGCCCTTGACGGCTCTTATTCGTCATCACGTTCCTCCTACTTGCCGCCTACGTCATTACGACCATCCTTGTGGACGTCATTCTATCCGTCTTCTCATCACTCGTCGTCTTCCTCCTCCTCGTCTATCTTGTTGTCGCCCTCGTAGTAGCAGCCATTCGAAGTTGCTGGCTCACTACGTAACAGTACCGTGGTTAAACGTACCGAGGTTAAAGCTGAAACTTAGGGTTTCAGCACTACCAGTCTCTACTTATATACCAACTAGGGACGTGCACAGACCATGTTACCTACTGTGCTACGTATAGCAATACCCTGAACCCAAGGGTAAGCCCTAAGCCCTAGAAGCAAGAAGCACACCTCGTGGTAGAAGCGAAGAAAGCCACGAGGACAACATGAAGCGCGGCGATCACGCCACGTGGCATCATAGAAGAACGGGGTCAAGGGTACACCCGTTCTGGACAGAAGATCATAATGGTCGAGTCACCGTGACTCGACAGACGGTTTCCATAATGGTACGACCCTAGTGTGGCAACTAGTCATATGGCGAGAGATGGGAGTGAAGGAAGGGGATGACAGGAGCTCCATGAACGTTATCGATGACCCCAACACTAGGGGTCAAGATCCATAATCATAACAGCGTTCCCACATGTTCAAGGTAGAGATCTAGAGATTTATCAAGGGATTCATCTAAAGTGACTGTCCCTTTCTTCCAGTCGATGACTGGATTCGTTCGTTCTAGCCATGGGGCCCCAAGAATGACATTTTCGTGTCCACAGTTCATAACGTAGAACTTGACCTTCTGCGTTTGTTTGCCAATCTTCATGTAAAGGGTCGTAGAAAAGTGAACGGTGGTATTGTGAGACTGGTCAGCGTTTCTTGCGATGACTGGGCGAACAAGTCGTTCGAGGGGTATCTTATGTTTCTGGGCGAAGTGATGGTCTATGCAGGAAATCTCAGCCCCAGAGTCAATGAGAGCCGAAGTGTCGACAGTTTTCAAGGTTCCGGTAGTAGCAATGAGTTGGATTGGCAATCTAAGTGACTTTGATCGTCGCTCTGCTACAAATACAGGGGAGCAGGTAACCTTTGAAATAGAGGGTACTGACGTCGATGCAGTCCTCCCGTCTAAAAACCCTGTGGTTCAAAAAGACGAGTGGAAAGTCTTCCCACTGTCTCTTCTTCGACTTCTTCTTCTATCTTCTTTTCCTCTTTCATTTCCACCTTTCGTACCTCCCTTCTTTCGGGTTGTTGGTGATCACCGTGATTTGGACATTCTTTAACAATATGGCCTGGTTTGTGACAGTTGTAACAAAGGCCTTTCCTCCTATGGTCGGTGGCTTGTTCAGTGGTTAGCCGATCAACATCCATTGCGTTTGGATCGCGAGGAGTGGATGTGGAAGTGGCGGTTCGTCGGTAAGGTGGTACATAGGTAGAGGGGGAGGATCGGGAGTGCAGCTTTTCAATGCAGTCTGCAAGATCCCATTGGGTCTTAAAGTGAACAGCCTTTGTATACCATTCAGTGATCTTAGTTGGGACGGTATCCATGGATTGGATTTGTCACATCAGGGTGGGGGGAATTCCAGCAGCAAAGTACGAGATAAGTACTGCTGAGTCAGCGGTTTTGTTTAGTTCTGCTTGAACAGCTTTCATCTTGAACTGGTTAATATATCCAGTCAGATTCTCGTTTCTTCGGACGTGGTAGGTTGTAAGCCATCCCAGCACCTGGTGTTTCTGATCAGAATGTTCGAAGTCAGCTTTGAACTTCGCAACAAAATCTGTAAAAGTCCCAAAAGATTGGGCATCTAGTGCCTGATTTTGGACCACAGTGGCCCAGGTTATGTTACGCGAAGCGTAGTTGAAGCAACAAGGGGCGCAGCAGGGGAATTCCTAGTCAACTTCGGATTGACCTTAGGAATGACTCGGAAACTAGGAAACTACGTTGGATTGCGTAGAACTAGCTTAGATCTACGAGTACATGTCGTTGGGGTATTTATACTTAACCATACGGCGAACGGACCAAGCTATGCTAAGCCGAAAGAAGAACATTGGGGTAGGGTTAAGGGTAAAGTGTGGGAAATGTGGGGACACGAGGCAGTCAACGAATGACTAAGCCTAGAAGGGGAAGATCGTCCAAGGAAGCGGTAAGACAAAAGATGACGTAAGAAGAAGGCATACTATGGATACGACGAAGGGAAATGGAGGAGAAACAGTCGACCATAACAGGTTAAGGCGGATTCTTTCTTCATATACGAGAGTGCAAATGCAACCCTCTTATCATCGTTGTTGTACACTTCTTTATTGATGAGAAGGTATGTTCATACATTACTAAGCCAATCTGCTGCTCTAGAGGGAGATCTGTTGTATTCATCAGGAGTGTTGAGGCAAAGCTCAACGGGTTTCTGTTGGCTCGTCATTGGAGGAGGAAGGGGGGCGGTTAGGTATGCAGGGAGGGGAGGAAAGGGTTGTACAGGGGAAGGGGGAAGAGCAGTGGATGGTGAAGATATCTGAGAGAACGATTGGCTCAAAGCAACCGTTATCTGATCAGGGGGTTCTAAGCTGAGGTCTTCGTTAGTTGAAGTCTTAGTATCTGTGGCTTCTTCTTCTGGGGTAGGAGGGGTAGGGGTACGCTGGCCTCGATAGGCAGCAAAGAGGTTGGGGAAGTTTCAAGGGGTTTGGTGAGTAATGGTGAGGGGAGGGTGGTGCACACAGCGATGGTGGCACTATCTAGAAGAAGTAGAATCTTTTGTTACGCTTGGCCTAGATAAGGACGAGCATAGCCCTTGAAAAGGGGGATTGGGTTCTTGGGCCTTCAAGCTGAAGGTATCAATGCCTCTCAAGCCGGAGGTCTTGGATCAAAGTATCTGTGCCTCGCAAGCTGGAGGTCTTGGATCAAGTATCGGTGAAGTAGACCGTCTGACGAGATGCAGAGCAAGACGTCGAGAGAAACCAATGGATTGATTGCCTGGTAGGTCAGAGGATACAAGGGAGATTCTACTTAGAGTTTATGGTACAATGCACGAAGGTTTAAGTAAGTATCAAGATGATGCATGGACCAAGCGGTGTCTACTGCGGAATGACTCATCTGGAGTCATGTCGAGTCATATCCAGGGTAACTAGGCAACCATCAATCAATGGAGATGAAAGGGAACACGAGGCATATAAGAAGCTATGCCTAGAACGGAAACAGCGTCTGGATCATGAGAAAGAAAGACAAAACAATGGAAAGGTAATCATTCGTTCAAGAAAGGAAAGATCAAGGAAAGATGATCAAGAAAAGGGGTATCAAGGGAATAAAACGTAACACAACGTAACCTTGAAAACTCCAGATTAGCTGTCGTGCTCGACACCTATTTTGATGAAGACTCCCCTCTCGGCAATATGTTGAAAGCATATAATCAGTGCACCGCACTCATCGCCATTTCTAATATTTACGAACGAGAACCCTTACCCCCTCGTGATATCCCTTTGGCTTTCTCCACCATTTCTCTTCACTTTGCTGTTCTACAACATCATCTGATTGGAGCGTTCCATCAGTTAGGCATGACCAAGATCGTAGATGATCTTGACTTCTCCCTTGAAAGACAAACAAGAGCCCTCCGCAATCAAGATGGATCCCAACGATCCATATCTCCTCCTGCCATTCCTTTTCCTCCCCCTACTGTTGCCTCAACCCTGTCTGCTAGTTCTGCACCGATGACACCAAGGGAGGAAGCTATGTTTCAACAGACGATGGATCGCATTGAGCGAGCATGAGTAGCAGAACGATTACGGACTCAAATGGGTCCGGTCCTATCTCCTAGTCACCCCCAGTACTCCCAGGCATGCTTCTTTTGTTGACGTCTCGGACATCTAAAGAGGGACTGTCAGTTATATGAATGTCCACATTGTCAACAGTACGCTTCCAGACATTGTCCATCTTTTTGCCCAGCCACTAGACGTTCTCCCCCTCGATCCCCCTCCACCTCATCATCATCTTCCCACCATAGTAGATGCTCCTCTCGTGTTATATCTTCATCATCCACTCCCTCGTCAGCTCAATCCTATCACCCCGCCCCAGAACAGATACTCACCAAAATGTCCAACCAAGTGTTGTTCACTATTCGTGAATCCACCCGCACGATTGTTACGTAGTGAGCCAATAGCTTCGAATGGCGGCAACTATGAGGGCGACAACAAGATAGACAACTAAGAGGAAGACAACTAGCGATGAGAAGACTGACAGCATGACGTCCACTAGGATAGTCGTGAGAATGAAGATGGCGATAGTGATAAACGTGATGGCGAATGAAGTGATGGTCAAGGGCGAGGCCGGGATGACGGGGAACGGGATATAAGGGGAATCCTCAGGGCACAACGGCGGGGTGAGGATGGAGCTACAAGAGAGAGAGAGATTCTCAGGGTACAGCGACGGAGTGAGGAAAGGCGTTGACGATGGGATCCTCAGGGCACGGCGGCGGAGTGAGGAGAAAGCCACAAGAAGCTACAAGCCCACACTTTAGGCAGGTAACGATGAGATTAAGCTTAGGGCTATGACATGAAGTGCTCTACTACTTATACTACCAGCCATGGTGCACAGACCATGCTGACTAAGCACTACATATGGGAAGCCCTCAACCCTGGTGCAAGGGTT
>JBBPJT010001089.1:0-11450 GCA_038088895.1 Xerocomus potaroensis | reverse complement strand
CACTTATGCTAACCTAGTTGTAGTATCATCTACTCTAGGTGAATATATTTAGTCCGTTTGCCTTCCGCGCGACTGAGTATCATCTACTCTAGCGCGCTCCTTCCTTTTCAGGTTGCTCATTCCCACATGGGATGCCTCTACTCACCGACAAATCGGCCCCCTCATTCATCACCCCCATTATATCTGGTCCGTCGCAATTTCAGAATACTTTGACCTCGTAGTTTGTGGGGGCAACAAAATCACGTTGTGGAATCTATGCGATACACTTCCCACTTGCTATGTTACCTTTTCGAACGACGCTGTCCGTTCGTTACGTACGGATCTTCGTAGGCAGGAAAGCGCTTCTGGTGCGTTTGTTCTCACTGTTAAGACGGCTGCTATGACTTACTTGTCATTTACATTTGCCAGTGGGTCTCGAAAAAACCATCCGACAACTCCGTCTGAAGGAAGAGGGCCTACACGAGAATATTGAGTCGCTACGTATGCATGTGGGTGCGTGTTTTGACTAATCGATTCCTGGTCCATTCACATTCGTCAGGGGACCTCGAGGAAACCAACTGGCAACTTCTAGTCACTGTTCGTGCCCACCAACAAAAGCACCAGTGTGAAACACTGTTTGCGGATGGTCGCATCATCAACACCGCAAACCTTTTTCTTGAATATACTAGGTGCTTACTTGACGAGGTGAAGGCAGACAAAATCATCACGGATTGGCTCTCCGGTGGGTTTCTTCGGCCCAATGTGGGAGAGTCTTCAACTGTTACTCTCAGGATTTACAAACAAATGTATCGTTGCGCTCGAAGCGACCGGCGATGAAGCGTCGGCGACCAAAAAGTACGAAGTAGCACTCAACGCTTACAATGTTGCACTCTCCATCTACTCCAAGTAACCTACTGATCAAGTGGGCAAGCACAGTGCTGCCTTACGGATCGATAAACGGGGCGTTAGAAGGTTCCGACAAAGTATGCTGCACGCGACATTATGTCTGTCTTGCTGATCTATCTTTTTTTTTCCGCTCAGTTCAACCTCCCGACATTCGTCATCTACCAGGCCATCTGTGACGTCCTTGAGGATGCTGGCCGTGTCATCGAGGAAATCGAGTATTTTCGGCGCATGCAAGGCGGGCTCCCAACAATCACGAGTCTCACAAACGAGCGAGAAGAGTGGGAATGTAGCGAGTGGTCGCACGACGATGTCACTGGACCTTGTCTGAGTGTCCGTTGTAGATTTCCGACGACGATGCACGGAAAGATTGCAAAAACTTGCTGACGTCGAATCGAGCTCTCGATGTTGCAAGGAAGCCGATAGACTCTACTCGACAATACTGTCACTCGACCCACCGGACCGCGTGGATATCCTACTCAAGCGAAGCAGAGTACGAGTGATGATGGAAGCATGGGAAGACGCACTGGAGGATGCTGACAAGGTATGCTTTGTACCTCCCCGCCACAGACAATGTCGCTCATCCAGTTTTTAGGTGGTCAAACTCAACCCGTCATCCCATCTAGGGTATGAACAGAGACACGCAGCGCTGCACGGAGCGAATCGCCACCTGGAGGCGGTAGTAGCATTTGATACGATGCTCTCAAAGCTCACGACCCGTGAGTTATTTTGTCGATACCGCTGGTCATGTTGTCTGACATTGGGCGGTAGCACTTTGTTCCCAATATGTTGATCCCAGACCTACGATTCAAAACACCGTGAAAACCATTATCTTCGCCGTGCCTGATGTGCTCATCGATACCGTCACAGGCTCCTTGTGCGACCAAATACAGCTCGCTCAGGCATTTGAGGAGCAGCCCATTTTTTAATAAGCTCGTTTCGTCTATGACAAGAGGGCTAGACGATCCATGGATTCAGAAGGGGGTCGAGAAATTCTATGCCTACATCATGTCCTCACACACGTGGGAAGACGGTGAACCTACATTACAGGAAGTCAGAGGCATCACGGTCTACAGACTAGGAAAATCATCTGCAAATGTCAAACTACAGACGTTTTGCAAAATCTCGCAGGAGCTTGGGTTTCGGTGGGCATGGAGCGATACATGTTGCATTAACAAGGAAAACCAGCTGATACTGCAACGGTCACTTATCTCCATGTTTGGCTGGTATTGCAATTTGACACTCACTCTCGTCCGGCTTTGTGATGTCTCGTCAGGTGATAAGAAAAAGGATGCTCTGAAGCACAGCCTCTAGAATCCCAGAATCTGGACATACCAGGAATACCGAGCGGCCAACGTAGTTAGATTCTACGCCAGAGACTGGAAGCCCTACCTCGGTCTGGATCAGCCATGGAACCACAAGGAGTCACCGGAGATCCTTAGGCAGATGGAATTACCACGAGTGTCCACCGAGCAGGTGGCTGTCCTTCGCCCAGGCCTCGACCGAGTGCGGGAAAAACTTTATCTAGCATCGGCACGGCAAACGACGTTTGTGGAAGACGAAGCATATGCACTGCTTGGTATCCTACGAGCATCTATTCCAGCCATATGTGGGGAAGGTACCATCGCACTAGGACGACTTTTAGAGTGCGTTCTGACAGGATCTGGGGACGCAACCATACTTGCGTGGAATGGAGTCGCAAATGAATACAATAGCTGCCTCCCTTTACGCATCGCTGTCTATGATCAGCCTATACCCCAATATGTTCCATACATGGAGACGTCCGAGTTGGACGGCACTGTCTCAGAATTGCGCTCATCAATACTCGACTTGTCCCTCGTGACTGCGCTATATAAACAGTTGAGCGAGCTTCCATCACCGTCTTGCTCTTTCAAGCGACCACAACTTCCATGCATCCGTTTTGAAGTCACCCGACTTATCTGCTCGGCAGGACCGGACGCACAGACGAACCTCGGCACATACCGTGCGACAACCGCTATGCTCGCAGACGTCGAAATACAGACAACGAGTAGGCTACGTGCGGAGAAAGAATATTACCTCTGTCACCCCTGGATCCGCCCACTGTTCGAACAGGAGCACGCGCGTGGGATTACTGGACTTGATCGCGCGACAAAGGTACTGCAGTTGATTACTCGCCTGAAACAGCGATTTGGCGCGCTGTTGTTGGAGAAGGTGACATGGAATGAATACAAACGGGTTGCAGCCGATGCTTGTATCATGGTCCAGATGCGTGATGGGGTTCCGTTACCAAAGGGAATGATCGACGACGCACATGTTATTGAAGTACTGTAGTCTCTTGAATTATTAGTTCTTTCACATACCATGTGCGCCTACCGTCTTCTGATCCGCTTTCAAACTTCATTTCGGCGAACATCTTTGCTGTGAACTGGCATGCAACTAGCGGATGAAACTCAAGGTCGCTACAATCCACGTCGGTGTATTCGATGGTTGGTTGAGGTCGTGTTAGTTGTCTTCTACCAGCCCCATTTCGTGTGCCGCTGTCACCCGAGACTGGGGTCGACTACTAGTTGGAATCTCTTGCTTTCTAAACTGTGGTCATGGATTCGCGTCTACCTCACTCGCATCGACGTTGTGAATTTAATGGTCCCAAACACCGTCGGTGAGTCTATGCTCGGCGACTTTCTCCAACACTGATACCTTTTTGTGCTCGACATCGCATGACAAACAAGTTTCCAAGGCCTCACTCGCTTCCCGCCTTATTCACGAGTCCTTGCTGGGCACATTCGTTCCTAGCATCTTCAGCCCCGGGAGCGAAACGAAAAGACGACAACGTGTACCATCGCCACTTCCGCTCAGGCAATCATCAATCGGAATCGTCCCCGATAAGTACCTACCCCCTTTCGAGACTTGCCGGAATCGGCAGGACACGCGAGTGGTCCTAGCACCGCGACGGAATTCACTGCTCAAATCGTCAGTTTTGCCGACAGGGTGAGCAAAATGAGAGCAGCGAGAACTGTTTCCACATCCTCTTTGACTCCCATCCGAGAAAGCCACTGCCGTTCAGACTATGCTAACGAAATGTACGGCTTCACGATGGGGTACACTTGAACGCGAACCAAGGAGTAGAGTATAGAGGAACTTTAAATCCAGCAGCATGGCGCCCCTTGAACAGTTTCCAAATCGGCGGGTGCCGATCATCGTGGCCGGTTAGTGTGTCCGTGGGTTTGCGTTTCATGGGTCTCGTCCGGTAACATTCCTTGTCGAAATGCGCAGTCCGCAGTCTGCGGGGTTCAATGGTAATCACGAACCCGAGAATCGGAAATTGGGCATGTTCCAGAGTTGTCTTTACCAGTGCCGATGGAAGAGCCGCGAGCGTATTGCGCCCGAGGCAACTGGATGCGTGGGCCGGATCTTGTGTGGACGGGTCAAGACCAACATCATGAAGGACAACAAAGCTCGCTTTGCTAACGCTTGGAAAGGCACCATAGTGCGAACAGTTCAGAAGGATCAGATCCGCACGTGTATTTAAAGGCAGGATGCGGAACGCCGAAAAGAATGTGCAGCACCCTGTCGTATTCCCATAGACGGACTTGACGAAGTCGACGTCTAGATGCACCTACACAAGGTATTCTGTGCCTAGCTTCATACACATTCATGTCCACTTTTTACGCAGCATCTAGCGGCACTCACTTGGACTTTATCCTCCATCGTGTCGGCGAGTGAAGGAAGCAGGGGCTGCGCGCGTGAATACACATCCAACGCGATCACTGGCCAGACAGACGGCCAGATGGTACATTGGATAAGAATAACACGCGGACCGAGATTCGCAGAGTGGACCTAAAAAATTCCGTATCCAGACTTGTGAAGGAACCCGGGCGTTACTGTAGATCACTCCACCACATGGATGCGATGGCCTTGGACAAGGGATTTAAAAGTTGGTAATGCATTGAAGAATGTCTTGAAAGAAAAGTTGCAGGCGGCGTGAAGGCATGCTTGTTTCTTTTCCCAAGTTGCGATAGTTACTGTATTACTACCAACCGTCCAACGTGTGGGAGTACCAATTGTTTCCGAACCGACGATGTTCACATCTGTATCCAGCGTTCTCTTGAACAGTCAGAACCTTGGCCGGACGATCAGGCCAACTCAAAGACGCGTCTTTTCTGTTGTTCACGACCCAGTACCAACGCGCTTGCCCATGTCCTGAAAACACCCAGTTGTATGTGACACGGCGGAGCACTTGACAGGGTGGCCATCATGATCAAAGACAACATCTGTACGACCTCGTTTCCGATGACCTGTTCCTCTGTGATGTTGGCTAGTCTGTCTCATTGACGTGTTCCACTCAACGGAACATTCATCCGCCTCATAGCGTATACCCATTCGGCATCACCACTGTCAAGCTGCTTCGTACTGCGGGCACCCACATCGCCGGAAAAACAAACTGCGACGAGTTCGGTACGGGGTGCGTACTTCGCCTGTCATCGCATATAACACTACTGAACACATCCAAACGCAGGCCGTTCATAGTCAACTCGATCTACGGGCCCGTCGTGAACCCACACCAGCCCCATGGCAAGCGTGATATCCTGTGGTCAGACCGCGAGCGGTGGTCCGCTTGTGGGGGCTCAGGTGGGAGCACAGCAAGTGTTGTAGCTGTGCTGTGTTCTGCGCACGTAAAATCTTGTTGTCGTCCATTAATGGCGTTTATTATGGACATGCCATTCAGTGCTTAGGGACAGACACAGGTAGATCTGTCGTGCTGCCAGTGTCGTACTGTGGCGTCGCCGGTCTTAAGCCTGTAGGAAGTCTTATTAGCAGATGGGTCAAGCTGTGTCGTTCGTTGTGACCTTGTGATGGATACTCAAGCAATATAGATGGGGTGGTCTCGTTTGCAGATAGCCTCGACTGTGTGGGTGTGCTTGCCAGATCTGTTGATGCTATCAAGGACGTACAAGCTCGAACTTACAATCACATCTTGCGCAGTCGACTTCCAGCCTTGGTTGTCTGAGAATCTGGATACCTCAGGTAGCCACGTATTGATCCTTTTGGATTCACTGACATCATCTCACTGCGTTTTGTAGGAGTGCTTTCCCCCCAAACTAGAAGCTGGTATGACACATTCAGTGTGAGCAATCGTCAAACGTCTCAAAGATGCCGGAGCGTCCATTCGACCTGGTCCTCTACCAACAACACAGTATGCTCTGAGTGCATACTACATGATCGCGAGCGCCGAGGCATCCAGTAACCTTGTCCGATTTGACGGCATTCAATATGGTCAGTGTCTTTCCATGATAGTTGACAATGCTGACCCTCGATCTACTGTAGGCCAGGGCGTTTCACCACCTCCTGGCGCATCCCGCTCAAAATCAAGCAACTTATATGCGCATTCGCGCTCCGCAGGGTTTGGCAACGAAGTACCAAAACAGGTACTTTTGGGAACGTACGCCCTGACCGCCGAGTGAGCATTCATCACCTGCCTTTCATACAGCACATACTGATAAATTGACCCCATAGCGCGTTCGGCAATTATTTTTTTTGCAGGCCCAGTGGGTACATGCGTGGATCAAGGCTAATTTCAACAAGATCTTTCGACATGCGTGTACACACCTCGCATGTGGGACGTCTTTTTCTGCGCCTGTCGACGGTGTCGACGTGTTTCTCCATCCGTCTGCGATTCGTACTGCGCCGCGCCTGGAGGGAGGGATCACGCCGAGTATTGATGTCAGGACGTGATGACCGTTCCTGCGTCGCCAACTGGGTTACCTGCATTGAGCGTTCCTGCGGACTTGGGAGAGGGCAGATGGCTTATGGGGGTGAGCATCGTGGGGCAGTGAGGAATGGGTGATTTAGTGTTGCAGGTCGGACGTGTGGTCCAGGAGATGCAAGAAGGCTTGTGGGTTGGGGCATTGACAAAGGAACCTCCAGGTTGCGTTTGGCTGGTATGTTGCGTCCATACGATGACCAGCCCTTCAGGTCACCTTCACTCTGAGCATGCTGAAGAAATACTCAATCAGCTGCCGCAGATGAGGGTACACGCACATGACTTTGATATCGTGCCGACGTCATGTCATGTTAGCGGCAACCATGAAGCAAGGCTTTATTAAACGACCACATTACGACTGCAGTACTGGCCCAGTGAGTGGTCATTCAGGTCACTGCGGGTATGCGGGAAAAGAGCTAGTAATGCTTTGTCCCACTTTTTCACCTCCGGCCTCATGGCCGTCAGGTATACATCCACACTCAAGCAATGAGATGCTCAGGGCAGTGTAACAGTGTATCCTTGGCGTGATAGTGGAAGGACTGGTACACCAGCACTAGTTCCTGAAGGAGTCGCGAGAGGGGGTGAATCGAGAGACCCGGATCGACTGTTGTGACGTGACTCGTATTCCGACTCGGAGGCGGCAACAACTTTTTTCCGGTCCCTCCAACAGAGCACACAAATCGACAAAGCAATCTCGACGCCTTGCATCTCATGAATACGGAGTAAATTTGACGTAAATAACAGTCCCCTTCACCCAACTAGTTCCCAAGCCTCGCCTGAACCCCTCTCAACTGGTTTAACATACTCCCATACCTCACCATTAACCTGCTTCTCGGCACGGGTAATGAACCTGTTTCTGAGATCACCGAAGAGTAGATCTGTTTCACCTTGATAACCATTTGTGGCCTTTAGAGAGTCTTCTACATCGCTGATATGAATGGTGCAGCCCTGGCGAGCAGTGATGAATATTTCGTCCCTCCCGATCATAACAAAATCCTCGAGAGCTTGAGAGTCCTCATCGACAGGGTTGTGAATTTGTACACGAAATTTGGTGCGATACTTGCTTGACATGTGGATAGTGTCACAATCAGAGTTCCCGCACACCAGACATTCGCCCTTAGTGCGCAGGTACCAGTGACTCCAAGGGTCGGCCTCAGACCGGACGAAGTACCTTCAGTTAAAGAGGTAATCATATCTAATGCTAAATAAGTCAGGAAGAAACTCGCCATCTACCACTGACGTGGTCTGTAATTCCGGTTTAGCGAAAGGTGATTGGAAGTCTTGTACTTCTATAGGCGAGGTGTGTGAAAAACAATTTTTTTTGGAATTGTCTTGCGTGGGGCAGTGCGACATTCGAGAGGAATTGGGCAACATCGTAGTTACCTGTCTCATTCTGGATGTAGAAATTCGCTCAACATTTTTAGCGTAGGGGCTCGGGGACGTGGATATCATTCGCCACCACTCATCGGCTACCTCGCGGTTGGCGAAAGTGATCAGCCATGGCATCCAATGTTCCAGGTCCTGTTTCATCATATGGCTCTAGGTTAGTGGCGAATCCAACAAGCAGGTTGAGAGATACGAACGTATTTGAGGTAGGCATGGAACGGTCCCATGGTGAATTTAGAGACTCAGAGACAATCGATAAGAATCTCGTATCGGAAGATGCAATCCTGCCATTTATAGAGATCATTGTGACTGACCTTGTTTACGCCAATGAAAAGTTTACCAAGGGACTTGAGATCCATAAAGATACCCCAAGGAAACGAACCTTCTATCTGTATATCAGCAGACAGTCCGCTTTTAAATGTAACCTGCCAACCTACCCTGGGTGACATTGTTTGGATGATTCCGATGTACGACTGGTCATAATTAGTAGCCCGAACAGCTTGATGTGTTGAGTTCTGACGCCAGAACAGGGAAGAGAGCATACCTTTGCATGGGACTCAGAGCACGGTGAGTGGCACACATATGTATGAATCAGAGCAAACGGGGAACAATAAAGTTGCCAGATTAATACTTCAGCAAGCAAAGGGTGGTACTACCAACCAGCAGCATCCTAGTCGACCAACTCCCAAGCCTCGCCTAAACCCCTCTCTACCGACTCGACATACTCCCAGACCTCGCCATTCACCTTTCTTTCCGAATGGGTAACAAACCTATCCTTGATATCACTGAAAAGTAGGTCTACACTGCCAAGTTGGTGTCCTTTTGTTGCCTTCAACTGACCCTCATCGTTGATATAGACAGTATAGTCCCCGCGTCCTGTGATCGATATCTCGTCCCTTCCGATCATCACAAAATTATCCGGAACCTGGGGACTACTAGCGGTAGGGCGGACTTGTACGCAAAATTTGCTGCGGTATTCACTTGATACGTGGATGGCGTCGCAATACGTTTCTCCGCAGACCAGGCATGCACCTCTGATGCGCAGGTACCAATAACTAGAGGGGTCGACTTTGGACCGTATGAAATACCTGTCCAAAAGCATTCGATGCTGAGTAAATCATCATGTTACCAAACCTACCATTTGCCACTGATGTGGTCGGTCGTTACGATAGGTGGAATGGTAATCGGATCGTTGAAGGGCACAATCAGCATTCCTTCGTGTAACATTTTCGCCTCTGGAAACCTAGTGTGGGAACAGTAGAGGACCACCCCATAGTCATGTTCCCCATGTGTATAAAATCGGGGAGAAGTTCGTTTGACATGCTCGGAATAGGGGCTTGGTGGTGTGGATATCAACCGCCACCACTCATCAGCTGCGCCCTGGTTGGGAAAAGTGACGAAGTATTTGCGTTCGTAGCCACTCTACTTGAGTTGGTAGTGGTTCTGACTGGCAGGCTGACAGTCACTCACGTCATCATATTTGAGGAAAGCATAAAATGGGTCCATAGGATTATAGAAATTGCCGGTGATAGCTGAGGGGAGTGGGATCGGTTAATCAGGTTGGAGAAGTACCAACCAAGTTGGAGGAGCTAGAACTTGCACGCTTTGGCTTCCTTTTATGATAATTAGTTACATAATCTTAGAGCGTAACAGTTGACAGCTATGCTAGTATGCTATGAGAGAGCGAAAGTTTTATTGGGCCGGCACAGAATAGTTCTATGATCTACTGAAACGACCCAAAGAGGATTGCTTGTGGAATGGAGATCAACTAGATGGACGACTAGCTAATTTCAAAGATGCTCGTGATTAACACCACATGCAAGTACCATGAAATTAACCTTCCAGCTCCCATCCCTCACCGTAACACCTCTCCACTGGTACAATACTAGCTAGTTACCCGTTTTGTGCCTTTGGCACAGAAGATAGAAAAGTGCTTATATAGTATCTTATTTATACTTCATAGCTATTCACTCTTACACATAAAGGAGAGATAGTATATTATTTAGTTTCATGTGGGTTACAACACCATAGCAGTACTATAAGGGCCTTGATATATAAAACACCTCTGATCTCTATATTAAGCCTAATAAGAGAGATCTATAGGAAAAGGGCCCTATGAGATGAAGATCTAAGAAATAGGGGGTATAGACATTGAGTCTATCTTGCTTAGGTCCTCTACTGGAGGGAGAACACCAAGAGAACTCAACTGGGGAGTTCTCCAGTCAAGTTCCTTGGGCTTGATATACTAACTAACTATTTACATGAGTTGTACTTAGATCTATGGATTAGATAGGCTAATGCATAGTGAGGCATGTGAGGAGCATGTAAAATGGAAGCATAACCATGAAGGATCCTTGTTGCAGTGGCAGCATAGCCCTTGGTATGAGAGTTCACATTTTTGAACTATAAGTTACCCTAGAGGAGATCTTAGGATCTATTATCAAGGAGATGGAATTTTGGGAAGGTAAAGGCATACATAGATAGTTCTATATATGTATTAGCTAGGGTGAAAAGATGGGGCCAAGGGATCGGTCTATTGGCCTAGGATATATAGGTAAAGAATTTGGGATTTGGTTTCTCCTATAGATTAAAAGATACTTGGAGAAACTTGCACTGTAAAATCAGGAAAAATCTCATAATTTATAATAGTATGTATACAATCAAAGCTGTAAGTTTCTATATACTTCACTCCAAACTACATTCATTGCCTTGGTATTTCTTCTATCTTCCTCATCATTGCCAAATACAATCTTAACATTTCTAGGGTGAGTGCAACGTGAAAGTGCAACATATAATTGACCATGAGAGAACACAGGTGTGCTCAGATTGATCCCAACATGCTTCAGAGTTTGTCCTTGAGATTTGTTGATTGTCATTGCATAGGCCAGATGGACAGGGAATTGAAATCTTCTGAAAGGCACAGGAGAGTCCTCTAGTCCAGAGTCCAATGCCATCCTAGGAATCAGCACCATATTGTTGTTACCTCCTTCAGTAAAAATACGACATTCCAGGACCCTTGGGGTTGACCTGATCAGTCTCAGTCTGGTCCCATTGTAAAGCCCATGAATAGGATCCAGATTTCTCAGTAACATCAAGGGTGCACCATTCTTCAACTCCAGCTTGTGAAGGGGAAATCCAGATGGATTTAGAGAGTTGAGCACTTCTGGCTGAACATAGTCATACTCTGGATCAGTCACAGAGTCTACACTGATGTAGGTTGCTCTCTCCTGAGGCTGCATAGAGTTCAAGATGCTGGCATTGATATCATGAGCCTGAGCATTCCTGGGATTTAGGATGGTTCTGTCCAAGAAGTACTGGTCAGGCAGGTGCTGGTCTCCATTGAGCAGTTGAGAGTAGACAGCTTGAATGACATCTTCACACTTCATGTGTTCAGGAAGTTCCACCTCACCATCTGTTACACCAATCTGAAGGAGTTGTT
>JBBPJT010001088.1:0-11454 GCA_038088895.1 Xerocomus potaroensis | reverse complement strand
AGCAGGGGAGAAGAACGTCAGTTCTTGTTGATATTCGAACTGAGGACTACAGGAGAGTATCGAAGGGTTTATATACTCTAAGGTAATGTGAAACACGTATCAGAATGACAGAGGGGTGATGTTACGGTTTTACTTAAAAACCTACTTGCGCTAAAGCTAGCAATGGGGTTTACCGTTGAAACTACCCTAGACGTCTACGTTATAGAGTGAACGTACGATGAATACTCGATTCAACTTCCCTACGACTACCCCGTATCACCTATGGTCGTCAATCCCTTCGCCTACAACTTTCCTTGTCCGATTAGCTACTACGCTAAGGTCGGACTGTTATGATTAGATCCTGGTTGATATTGGATCGTCATCCGGTATCCGTTATGCTTACACGTCAGCGCACGTTGCCCGACATGTACTTCCTTCCCGATCGGGTGTACCCTTGACCCCGATCTATATGTAGTTAGATTCTTCCCACACGGCAAGTATGGCCGTGCTTCTTTGGTCCTTGTGGCTTACTTCTTATCCCCCACGAGGTGTGCTTCTTGCTTCTAGGGTTTAGGGCTTACCCAGGGTATAGGGTATTGCCATTGGTAGTGCATTAGGTAACTTGGTCTGTGCGCATCCCTAGTAGGTATATAAAGGTAGTACTTAGAGCGGTTGAACCTTATGTTCATCTTTAACTGCGGTCCCTTACCTGTACCTGCCTAGCATTAGGCATTCTTGTCTTGCAATCCACCTTCTTGTCATGTTCTTTTCCCATCGTGTCTGATCCCGGCTGTTCGCCCTTCAAGACCTTTGGATGGTGTCAATGCCTGCCGGGCAGGTGCAGGCAATACCGTAACAGGTGACGGGTGAAACAAGATGAAAGTCAAGAGTGACAGATGAAACAACAGGTGTCGAGATATCATCGGAGCCAACTCCGGATGACATCCGAACCGCGGAGAATGACTAACTACGCGATGTACTAACTGTCAAGTGTCAATAGGTACAGTAAACGTAGCAACAACAATATCAAGGTCCAGAAGGGCTAAGGTAAAACATTAAGAAGAACACACCGGAGTTGTGTCGGATACGACTGGAGTGCGTGGACATGACCGGAGGTGCACGGATATGACAAGAAGCAAAGTCTCTAGTATTATCTAAGTATGAAAGCAGAGACTAGACTCTGCTTTAAAGCAGCAGAAATAGACTGTGAAGGGCTATACTAGAGTTATTTCATCAGATGGAATTATGTATGTATGGGAAAAGGCAGGTGAACCTTTATAAGACATGAATATTCAAGATATGATAAGTTTAGTAGGGGTTTTTTGATGGTTTTGAGATGTGTAGACTGAAATAGAGATGGGATACTCAAAGATGTAGAGAGTAAGATAGATACTGAGTAGTATATGTTCATTCTAAAGGACCATCTGCTCTCTAGCATGCAAGAATATGGAATATCTGAAAAGTTTATCATTTTCATATAGGATAATAACTCTAAATACATATGTAAAAGGGCTTAAAACTGGATCAAATCTCAAGGAACAAAGGATATTGACTAATCAATAGTCACTGGATCTTAATCCTATTGAAAATCTCCAGCAATGTATTAAAAAACACTTTATGGTGGTAAAAAACTAGAAATAGGTGTTTAAAGGCTTTGAGAAAGAGTTGCAGAAGAATAGGGTAAGATAAATGTTGGGAAGTATCAAATACTAATATAATGTATGCCTAAAAGGCTTAAGGAAGTGGTACAAGCAGAAGGAGGACATACAGAGTACTAAAATGCATAATATAACTTAGAGTCAAATAAGTGTCCTAATGACATGTCATTTTAAAACAGTTGTTCCTCAATGGCACAGCAACCAAATCACATGACCAAACCTTCATTGGACAGGAAAGAGTAAGGGCTATCAATGACCCTGCAGGCATTGTACCTAATTTCTTCTCGTACTCTCACAAAAATCAAATGTTTCCAAAATGACCCAACTTTGGGACACTTTTTTGAGCCACTATATCTACTGCTACAGAATGCAAGGGAATGTCCCTGGTTGATCTGGGACATGATCTAAACAAAGACTTATCTTTTAAACTCACTCCTAAAGCCAATCAAACTCTGAACTCTGAATACAGACAAACTTGACAAATTAATGCTGGATGCAAGATGTACAAATCGCTCCACAAGGCAAGAAGAACTTTACCCCCCTGTACACACTACTAGACTGCAGTGCAAATGTTATCTTTATTGACAGACAATAGGCCAAAGCCTGTAAACTACACTGTGATCTCTCAAATGACCTATACCAGTGTATAACATTGATGGATCTAAGAACTCTGCTGGTAATATTACACACTGTGTGGACTTAATAATCAATTACCAAAATCACTGTAAAAGAGTAATGGTGGAAGTAACTGACTTAGGAAAGAATAAAGTCATATTAGGTTAAAACAGCACAATCCAGACATCAATTGGGAAACAGGAGCCATAGATATGACCCAATGTCTCAATACATGCCATGCACTTCAAGACAAGTCTGCATTTATACAATATATTGAAAATGAAGAAGCAAATAGTGCCTGGAGCACATACAACCTAAGAAAGATCCCTAAACAACTAGATCTTTCCAATAAGAAGCCAGCAGAACTAGTGCCAAAAGCCCTTCACAAGTATCTAAGTGTATTCTTGAGGCATGAATCAGAGCAGATGCCCATGTGCAAGCCATGGGATCATGTGATTGATCTTTGTTACAGTTTTCATGAGAATCCACTAGTGTTTGAGCTAGTATTGGGGTGAAACCATTGTTACACCCTCTCTGCTCACATTTGAATTGTCAATATGAATGAATACTTACCTGACATCCCTACAACTTGGGCCATATAGCCTATAGCAGTTGTTTCCTTCACCTCTGCCTTTCCCTGTCCAACTAGCTGTCTCACTAGGGTCAGACCATTATGATATGTTTTCCCTTGATATCAGATCAAGATCTGATATCTGTTATGCTTATGCATTGGTGCACGTTGTCCAACATGAACTTCCTTCTTGATTGGATGTACCCTTGACCCTGATCTATATGTAGATATATTGTTCCTACACAGCAAGTAGATGCTGTGCTTCTTTTGTCCTCATGGCTTACTTCTTATCCTTCACAAGGTGTGCTTCTTGCTTCTAGGGTTTAGGGCTTATCCTTGGGTTTAGGGTATTTCCATATGTAGCACATTAGGTAACCTGGTCTGTGTGTGATCCTAGTAGGTATATAAAGATAGTACTTAGCAATAGCTAAACCCTAAGTTTAGCTTTAACTTCAATCCTTTGCTTGTACCTTGCCTAGCATAGGCATTATCAATCTATGTCCTCCTTTCCTTGATGTTTGTGCCCTCTGTCTGATCCTAGCAAGATGCTCTTCATGACTTTGGGTAGTTGATATTATAGAGAGATAGCCTGCAGGCAGGTGTGGGCAAAATCATAACAATCTTAAAGACTCATTCAAAGTTAAAAAGGTAGACTAATACCCCTCTTGCCCAAAGAGCAAAAGGAGTTATCTGCATTTATAGAGGATCAACTATCTAAGGGGTACATATGACTGTCCAAGTCACCAATGACCTCACTGGTCTTTTTTGTGCCAAAAAAGGATGGATGAAAGAGAATGGTATAGGACTATAGGTATCTAAATGAGCACACCATACAAAATAACTACCCACTCCCCTTAATTTCCCAATTAGTTGATAAGCTAAAAGGGGCAAGACTCTTTACTAAAATAGATCTCCAATGGGGTTACAATAATATATGGATTAAAAAAGGCAACAAATGGAAGGCTGCTTTTGTATGTCACAAAGGATCCTTTGAGCTGCTGGTGATGTTTTTCAGCCTATGTAATTTGCCAGCAACATTCCAGCAAATGATAAATGAAATATTTAATGATATGGATGACTGCATGATAATCTATATTAATGATCTTATGATCTTTACAAAAACAAATAATCTAAAAAAACATAACAAGATTGTGAAAAAAGTACTAGAACAGCTCCAAGTGAATGATTTATTCATCAAACTGGAGAAATGTATATTTCAAGTGTTTGAAGTAGAATTCCTCAGAATGATCATATCATGTGATGGAATCTGAATGGATAACTCTAAAGTACAGGCTATACTAGATTGGCCTGCTTCTAAGAACGTTTGAGAAGTCCAGAGTTTTTTAGGACTTGTGAACTTTTACAGACAGTTTATCAAGGGCTACACATAGGTCATCAGACCATTGAATGATCTCACATGAAAGGACATGCCCTTTAGATGGGGCAAAACTCAGCAGATAGTATTTGATACTCTAAAGAGACTATTTACTAAAGCACCAATTTTGGCATACCCCAATAACAACTGCCAATTTCAGCTAGAGATGGATACCTCTGATTATGCAACAGGGGTGGTGCTGTCTATACTAAAAGAGGAAAAGTAGCACCTAGTGGCCTATGCATCACACTCTATATCCCTAGAAGAACAGAACTATCTGGTTGCTGATAAAGAGATGCTTAGCATGTAAGATCACTAGAGATATGGCACCACTATCTTGAAGGCACCAAGTATAAGTTTGAAATATGGAACAATCATGCTAACCTACAATGGTTTGTGAAATGACAAGATCTAAACCACCAACAGGCACAGTGGGCACAGTATTTATCTAGATTCAACTTTCTATGGCTAAACAAACCCAGCACAATGATGGGTAAAGCAGACATGCTCTCCCAGAGAGAGGACCATGCCCTGGGAATTGATGACAATAACAAGGGCATAACAATTATTAACATTAACAAGATCTGATCTATGATTGAAATTGCTGACAAAGGGGGTCATGTCCAACAAAGAATCAAAGACACTACAACTGAAATGAAGCGGAAGTACACAGGGCTGCAATCAAGCCTGTGGTGGATGTGAGCTAGTTACAACAAAAAGGAAATACACATGGGACGATAGTCAAGCCCATATAGATAGGGTCGATGGATGAATGGATAATAGAGTGAGTTCCCATGGGATGGATATCAAGCCTGGGGATAGGAACAAAGCTCAAAGTCACACTTGTTTAGCTAGGCCAAAGACCCTAAGCTCAAGTAAACAAGACTAAGGAGTCTTGGTCGCTCAAACCCTTGGGTATTTATATTCCAAGTATCTATGCACAGACCATGCAGTGCTACATTAATTAAGGTTCAAGTAAACAATGAGGGAGTTATGCTATTGGCTACACTATTATTGTATCTACTGCAGAACAAGTCAGAGATAAGAGCAAGTTATGCCATTGGCTAATGAGTGTTATTTGAAATAGAGTGAGTCATGCTGAGTCATATGCAGCAGTGTGCGACTAATGCTATTGGCTGAGGTATTGAGCCTTACCAATCTGCAGCATGAGTGACTATTACCATTGGATGAGAGCTTCCTGGCTTGGTAATGTGTAGCATGTATTTCAAATAGGCTGAGTAAGGTGCAGCCAAGTTATAAATGCTATTGGCCAATCATACTGGAGACCGAGTCATTAGGAGTCAAAAAATAAGAATAGTCCATTGGGACCGAAGGTGACTCATGAGTCATACACAACCTCGCTGAATAGAGATGAAGGAGTCAAGATGAGTCAATTACCACAAATGGCTGTATAGCCATCACATGACCCACAGAGATAGAGTTCTGAATAAGAAGGGACATGTGATTGCTGACATGTGCCTAGATTAGATAAGGTCATGTGATCCAACTGATAAGATTACAAGGAGAAATCAAAAGAGGGAATACTATACCACCTTACCATTAGGATTCATGTGGAGTGTACACTTTATATGACAGCAGGGTTCTACTAAGGAATACAACCATGACCTACCTCTTGTATAGTAGTAGGATTCCTTAGAGAATACAACCAGGTTCTGTCTAAGTCATTATTCATTAGTATTGAATGTTGGTGCTTTAATCTCATAGCAACGAGAATAGCTTAGTAAGCATATTATATGACATTATTGGCAATTTTCATAACAACAACTAAACTAATAGAAACAGAAGTACATAGACTATGTGAAGAATACATGGCCTGCAAAGAGCAGGATGGAATTCTATACCAGGAAGGAAAGATGTATGTGCCAGACAATGATAATCTTTGACAAGATATTATTGTTACAGTTTTCTAGTCTTTCAGGTTCTACCACCCTATCCTCCTCTCCCACTAGTGTTACAATTTTCCATTATGATTGAGCTTATGTCATTAGTTATCCAGACGCTTTTTCATTTCTAGGCTTAGTCATTCGTTGACTGCCTCATGTCCCCATCTTTCCTATGCTTTAACCCTTGACCCTTCCCCAAATGTTCCTGCATAGCTTGGTCTGTTCACCATTTAGGGACAGTATATATATGTTGCACACTGTACTAGTAGGGTAAGCTAGTTCTATGCAATCATACATAGTTCCCTAGCCTCCAGAGTCCTCCCTTAAAGTTGATAATCTTGACTAAGGGATCCTTTCTTCATTATGACAAACAACTATGTAAAACGCGTAACAACTAGTATATGACTAGATGTTGTTGTTATGTTTCCCTTTCTATTGCTGACTGTTATGTTTTATTCCCCTGATACCCCTTTCTTTGATTATCTTTCCTTGATCTTTCCTTTCTTAGACATATGATGACCTTTCCATAGTCTTATCTTTCATTCCCATAATCTGGACGCTATTTCTGTTCTAGGCATAACTTCTTGTGTGCCTCATGTTCCCCTTCATCTCCATTGATTGATGGTTGCTTAGCTACCTTGGATATGACTCGACATGACTCCAGATGAGTCATTCTGCAGTAGACACCGCTTGGTCCGTGCACCGTCTTGATACTTACTTAAACCCCAGTGCATTGTACCATGAACTCTAAGTAGAATCTCCCTTGTATCTTGCGACCTACTAGTCAATAGATCCACCAGTTTCTCTCGACATCTTGCTCTGCACTTTGTCAGACAGTCTACTTCACTGATACTCAGATCCAAGACCTCCGGCTTGCAAGGCATTGATACCTTCGACATGAAGGCCCAAGAACCCAATTCCCTTTTCAAGGGCTACGCTCATCCTTACTCAGGCCAAGCGTAACAAAAGATTCTACTTCTTCTTGATAGCACTGTTGAGAATATGGTATTCTATTTCATCTTCAGATTACATAACCATATTCTAGAAGCGATCTATGATTAGTCAATTGGTCTTACATATAGATCATTGCTGACACTATTCATATTATAGGGTCATTACTCATCATAGATAAGCTCCCTTTTTGCTATTGGTTAAGATAAGAGTTCTTTATGCTATTGGCTCTATTCTTACTATGCTTATACATCGTAGTTCTAAGACCTTCCATGGTCTTCTTTATCCTTACTAAAGTTAGTAGGAGATCACTACAGATACAAACATATCCTGTAGTATATAAGACTGGGGAAAGTCGCTCAGTCTTTAGATAATTCAGTCACTTCTCTGAACTCTCAGTAGAGCCCACTAGCTCCTAAACTACTCTCATAACTTCGCTTCTTTACCTTGCCTCAAGCATCTAGTATCAGTGAGTTTCTCCACTGATCTCTCGCATCCCTTGCCCTGCTACCGATTGGAACTCCATTGCTTCCAATAAGCGCCACCATTGTTGTGCACGCCACCCTCCCCTCACCATTGCCCACTGAAACCCCCGAAACTTCCCCAACCTCTTTGCTGCCTATCGAGGCCAGCGTACCCCTACCCCTCCTACCCCAGAAGAAGAAGCAACAGATACTGAGACTTCTACAAACGAAGACCTCAGCTTAGAATCCCCCGATCAGATAACGGTTGCATTGAGTCAATCGTTCTCTCAGATATCTTCGCCATCCACTGCTCTTCCCCCTTCACCGGTACAACCTTTCCCTCCCCTCCCCGCCTACTTAACCGCTCCCCTTCCCCCTCCAATGATGAGCCAACAGAAACCCATTGAGCTTCGCCTCAACACCCCTGATGAATATGACAGATCCCCCTCCAAAGCAGCAGACTGGCTTAGTAACGTACGAACATACCTTCTAGTCAACAAAGAAGTGTACAACAATGATGATAAGAGGGTTGCATTTGTGCTCTTGTATATGAAGAAAGGATCCACCTTAACCTGGGCTACTGTAGTCCAAAACCATGCGTTGGATGCCCAATCTTTTGGGGCCTTTACAGATTTTATTGCGAAATTCAAAGCCGATTTCGAACATTCAGACCAGAAACATCAAGCGCTAGGGTGGCTTACCACCTACCGCGTCCAAAAGAACAAGAACTTGACTGGATATATTAACCAGTTCAAGATGAAAGCCATGCAGGCTGAACTAAATGAAACCTCTGACTCAGCAGTACTTATTTCGTACTTTGCTGCTGGAATTACCCCCTCCTTGATGCGATAAATCCAATCTATGGATACCATCCCAACTAAGATTACTGAATGGTATATGAAGGCCGTTCATTTCAAGACCCAATGGGATCCTGCAGACCGAATCGAAAGGCTGCATTCCCGATCCTCTCCTTCCACCTACATACCGCCTTATTGACGAACTTCCACTTCAACATCCACTCCTCGCGATCCAAGTGCAATGGATGTTGATCAGCTAACTACTGAACAAGCCACTGAGTACAGGAGGAAAGGCCTTTGCTTCAATTGTTGAAAACAAGGCCATATCTCTAGAGACTGCCCCGATTGTCAGTGGCAACCAGAAAGGAAAGAGATACAAAAGGTAGAAGTAAAGGAGGAATTAAAAGATGAAGAAAATGCTGACAAAGAGACAGTGGGAAGACTTTCCACTCGTCTTTTTGAACCACAGGGTTTTTAGACAGGAGGGCTGCATTGACGTCAGTACCCTCCATTTCCAAGGTTACCTGTTCTCCTGTATTTGTAGCAGAGTGACGATCAAAGTTGCTTAGATTGCCAATTCAACTCATTGCTACTACCGGAACCTTGAAAACCATCGACACTTCTGCCCTCATTGACTCTGGGGCAGAGATTTCCTGTATCGACCATCACTTCGCCCAGAAACATAAGATACCCCTTGAACGACTCGTTCGTCTGGTCATCGCAAGAAATGCAGACCAATCCCACAACACAACAGTTCGCTTCTCCATGACCCTTTATATGAAAATCGGCGAACAAACGCAGAAGGTCAAATTCTACGTTATGAACTGTAGACATGAAAACGTCATTCTTAGGGCCCCATGGCTTGAACGAACAAACCCAGTCATTGACTGGAAGAAAGAGACAGTCACTTTAGACGAATCCCTTGATAAATCTCTAGATCTTTACCTCGAACATGTAGGAACATGTGCTTCCTATCTCTCCAAAGGAAAACCAATGAGGGAATCCCCTCCTCCAGAACATATCATCCTCGACAACATAGAAGTCGAAGGATTAAACCACTATCTTGATAAAGAAACTCCTGAATGACTAGTTGATCGACAACTAGACTTCTACACCATTTCCACCCTCCATCGCATGAAAGGGCGAATGGTTATAAAGCCACAGATTTCCAGGATCATAGCAAGACTTACTCAGTCTACTGAATTAGCCATTGCTGCTGAAAAAGCAAAACTGAAAGCTATGCTTCCAACCGAATATGAAGAATTTGCTTCTGTCTTTTCTAAAGAAGCAATGGAACACGTACCCCCATCAAGACCCTATGACCACACTCTGAACATGAAGGAGACTTTTATCCCAAAGATCTCCAAGATATATCCCCTTTCCCCAGATGAACGACAAGCCACAGACGATTTTATCGATGAACATCTTTGAACGGGCAAGATTCGCCCATCAAAATCTCCACAAGCATCTCCCTTTTTCTTTGTGAAGAAGAAGGATGGCGGGCTTAGACCCTGCCAAGATTATTGATACATCAACGAACATACAGTTTGCAACGCATACCCTCTCCCTCTCATATCCGATCTCATCTCTAAGCTCAAAGGAGCCTCTCATTTTACGAAGTTTGACGTGCGATGGGGATACAACAATGTCCGCATTAAGGATGGCGATCAATGGAAAGCCGCCTTTATCACTCATTGTGGACTCTTTGAACCGACGGTCATGTTTTTTGGCCTATCCAACTCCCCAGCGACGTTCCAGCGTTTTATGAATGAATCCTTCCGAGATATGATCGCCGAAGGATGGCTCATCATCTACATGGATGACCTCCTTATTTTCTCTGACGACTCAAAAGAACACGAACAACGAACGAAACGCGTTCTTCAACGAATGAGAGAACTAGACTTGTACCTGAAGTTAGAAAAGTGCAAGTTCAACATCTCCGAGGTGGAATACCTTGGAATGATTATTAAGAATGGCGAACTCGCCATGGATCCAGTTAAACTAACGGGAATCCAGGACTGGCCAACGCCTAAACGAGTACGAGACGTGCGATCCTTTCTAGGATTCACGAACTTTTACTGACAGTTTTTACCCCACTTCTCCGATATTGCTCAACCCCTCCTTGATCTAACAAAGAAATCCCAACCATGGGAATGGAAGGAACGACAACAAGACACCTTTGACATGCTTAAAAAGATGTTCCTATCCCAACCAGTTTTACAACTTCCCGATCATTTGAAGCCCTTCGCTATCTCCACAGATGCCTCTCTTTATGCTTCTGGTGGTGTTCTCCTTCAGACAGATACCAATGGTGCCTGGCACCCTTGCGGATATCTATCTCAGACATTCTCTCCTTCAGAACACAATTATGATGTATACAATCGTGAACTTCTTGCAATCATCCGTGCCTTATCCACCTGGAAACATTTCCTTCATGTATCTCCTCATTCCATTCAGGTCTTCACTGACCACAAGAATTTAACGTACTTCCGCCAACCCCAGAAACTTAACCGTCGCCAGGCCCGATGGTTACTAGATCTTGCCAACTATGATCTTCAATTGACACATGTTGCCGGTTGCACTCTCACAGTTCCTGACACTTTGTCACGGCGACCAGATCATCTTCCTGATGAACCCACCAACAATGAGAACGTCGCCCTCCTTTCCCCAGACCTCTTTGTCTCGCTGATTGATACTGAGTTGTCCCAGAAAATTGCCAAATCTTCCTCCTCCAATCTGATTGTCCTAGATTCCCTCCATGCACTTGCAGGTGAAGTTCCTGCTCACTTTCGCTCCCAGCTTTCTGATTGGAAATATGACACTGGTGTTTTGACGTACCAAAACCGGGTCTATGTACCGAATGACCTTTCCCTCTGCTGTGAGGTTGTCACCTGTTCTCATGATCATCCAACTGCTGGCCATCCTGGCATACTGAAGACTCGACAAATGGTTGCCTCTGAATTTTGGTGGCCAGGTCTCGCTGTTACGAAATTGCCTACAAATGCCATATAATACGCTTACTAAGCTAATCTCGTCGCTATGAGATGAAGTCCCATACGTTCGATTAATGACTTTAATGACTAACGAAGGCTAACGGAACCTGGTTGTGTTCTCCAGGGAACCCTACTGCTATACAAGAG
>JBBPJT010001087.1:0-11454 GCA_038088895.1 Xerocomus potaroensis | reverse complement strand
GGGTGACTTATGCATCAAACATGCGATCCATTATAACCAGGGCTATGCTGCCACTGCAGCAAGGACACCATATGTATGATCTTCCATTCTACATGCTACTTACATGCCTCCCTATACCCTTTACCATCCAATCATTAGATCTAGTTACAACTCATGTAAATACTTAGATAGTATATAAAGCCCAAGGAACTTGACCAGGGAACTCCCCAGTCAAGTTCTCTTGGTGTTCTCCCTCTGGTAGGAGGCCCTAGCAAGATAGACTCAGTCCCACATTTTCCCCTCTCTCCTATTCTCACTCATACCTTGGCCCCCTCTCCATAGATCTCAATCATTAAGGCTTATCTAGGCCTAGTGTAGAGATCAGAGGTGTTTCATCCAGAAGACCAGCTTTCAATTCTGCAGGTAAGGGAGGTGCGGGGGATGCTACAACGTCGAAGGGGACATTTACATTTGGGTCGTTCATGACGTCTGAATTTGTAACCGGGGGAAAGAGGTGAACAGGAGGGGAAGGGGTACGAATTTCCTGATAAAGTTCTTCGTCTTCTTTGGCAGATACGGTAGAGTTGGAAGAGGCAGGAGGAGGAAAATATCTCGGTGGAATGGTTGGAGCGTGGATAGCTCTCAACTAGTGAGAAGCTAGATCTTTTGTTACGCATATAGTAATTCCTGTCATGGGGCAAGGATGGTAGAGAACTCCTAGTCGTGAAAGGACCTTAGGAGGGGACCTGGAAACTAGGGAACTACGTATATTGCGTAGATCTAGCTTATCGTACTGTTACATGGCGCTATAGTATTTATACTAGTCCTTCCAGCAAACGGACCAAGCTATGCTAAGCTATAAAAGGAACGTTGGGGTAGGGCTAAGGGTAAATTGTGGGAGAAATGGGGAACATGAGGCCGTCAACAATGACTCGACCTAGAAGTGAAAAAGTGTCCAAAAGAGGAAAGAGACATAACATGAAATGAAAACAATAGCGTACGAAAAGATGAGCATATCGAGAATCGTAACAAAAGTAATGTAATCTGTTCCTTAACTCTGAACCACAGAGGATGCTAGAATAGTGGATGAGTTCAGTTCTTGTTACTTTGTCCAGTTCTGGTATGTCAGTTTCTGTTGTGATGTCCTCAAAATATGAACCCATAGAGGGTAGAAAGTATTGGATGAAGTCCTGGAATGGCTTATGTTCCTAGAACAGTGAAAAAAATCAGGTTGTCTGTAACAGAGGAGGACTGCATGTACATCTTCTGTGGTGTTGATATAACACTTGCACCGAAGTTTTTCTTGAAATGCTTGAAAAAATGGTGATTCATCATATTGTATTGAGACATTATTTTGGTACAGATCATCTTCACAAACATGATCCCAGTTGCCATAAAGAAGCTTGATTGTAAACTCAGGTGGAGCTGATGAGGCAGGTGTGACAATGACATGATAGGGTGCATAAAATACTCACTCAAAGCTTCACCCAGTAGGCCAATCCACACAAGGATAGTGAGAACCAAACTAGAAGCAGGAGACCCCCAAAGAACTACATACTTGTGGTGGGAAACTGGACAATGAGGTGTAGGCACTCCAGAGATGGCTGATTCTTGAAATAGCACGAGATATGGAAGGCGGGATACAAGTATTCAAACTGCTGATTAGCAGGAATAACAGCTTCCTTTTGCTCTGGGTCAAAAGGCAATGGTGTCGTCAGCTTATAAACTTTTAGCACATTTGTGCTAAATTTATCAAATTGGGGAGCGCGCTGGATCTTGATCTTCTCCTTGAGGTCATCGATGTCGTCCTTGGGATTGACATTTTGCAACACGAAAATGTCCCCATGCGTATTCTTGTTTTTGTCCACAGCGATACAAGAGAGAGTAAGTGGCAGCATAGTGCGTATAGAAGGTGGAAGAGAAAGAGGGGATGATGGACGAATAATCTGTACAGCGGAAATTAATTAATTAATTCGGGCGCTCCGCTGATGGTCACAGTTACTCCGTGACGAATAATCACAATTAATTGCTTGTTGTACGAAGTATGGTCTCTACGAACAAGAGCCTAACTAACCTTCTGTTTAGGGAAGCGCGCTCGAACTCGCAACTCCGGCTCCAGCAGTAGCCAAAGGATTGTGCCACTCGGTGATACTGGCGGATCCGATGAAGACTGAGTCTGTCGACAAGGATAAGGCAACCAAACAAGGCGCACCCTTTTCACGGCGCACTTCGACACACCCCAGCGGCCCTCACAACCAGCGCTTCAACACTATGTGCACGTGTTTCTTCAATGGACGACTTTCCGATGGAGTGCTGGTGGGTTGTATTTTAGTGGCAGTGGCGCATTTCAGTCCGACCCACTATGTTGTGGATGGTGATGATGGTTCATGCGGGGGCTTGGCAGCCTGTCTTTGATAGCAATAGTGTAGTGCCGAACGAGCGGGACGATAATGTGCGACCATTCTGTTTAGCTGCCACATCGGGTCGGCTACAAGCAGTCAGCGAAAGACCGGAACATACCTCTGGCCTGTGTAGCAGTGCTGGCGCTGCGGAAACGGGTGGGGTGGCCATCCTTGCGCAGACGACCAACATTCTTAGTTCTAGGCTTATCCTTCGTTCCTCTTGGACGCCCCCGGCCACGTTGGATAGGTCCAGCCATTTCGCAACAACGACAGACGATCAGCTGATGAACAGACCAGTGTTTCGAACTCCGCTTCCGCCCCGATAATCTTTTCCTGTGTACCAAGTCCCTAACTAGATCTATGCATGCTACCGAGCTCTTATCTTAGCTCTTCCCTCCTGTAGAATCCTTTTTTTCAAGGTCCTTATCGCTCATCGCTTGTCCTTTCTTGCCGTCTGACGGAAGGATCAGTGTCTTCGCGCTGGGAGTTCACAGTGTAACAATCAATGCAGGAATGAGAAGGGGCTCAATGGTTTGATTAAGGTCATGCTATAGAAGAAGAGTCGAGTCCAGAATGCACAAAGAACAGGCGGAGTGCGGTCAGCTATGCAATTCTGGATGCTGCTCGTGAGTACCAACCATGTTAGTAGTAGTGATGAGCGTCTCAGATCTGCAATGTGTCGGCTGAATCAATGAACACTCTAGAGGACTATATCACCGGCAAACGCCGTACGTGAAGACCTTACTGCATGTCGAGAACAACTTATGCCAGTCGTACAGGTTCAAAAAGCCCCGAAAGAAAACGGCAAGTGCCTGGGTAAGTAAAATTGGCAGTTTGAGCTTCGAGACTGGTGATTGTTCCGTCGAGACCTTGTGTGGATGTAAACTTTTTCCCACAGTCCCTTGCTAAACGACGACTCAAGGCCTCAAGACCTCATTGTCAACACCTAGTGAGCGGTGCATCAGTTCGACTATCAAACGTTTAGCCCAGTAGACACCGATGCGATGCGGTTCTGGTCCGAAAACGGAGCCTCCACCTAAACTCACCATTACTGCAGTTCGCGCTATGCGTGTACCGACACTAGCCGTAGAACCGTCGTGGGTAGTACCCCGATTTGGATTGTCGAATTCATCAAGCCGCAGTCAGTGTTGGGCATCGGAGCACTGCATTGCTGTATGTCTGTCTAGTCTCAGCTTTGCGGAAGTCGGGGATCAATAGTAGTAATCCAGTTCATGCGCCACTGAATAGATGAAATCGAGAAATTGGGTGCGCTAGGCATTGCGACGGCGGGTCTGCATTCTGTGATATCTCCCTTCGAATTGCCGACTTACTGTAATATTCCTATGTCACTTCGTCGGCGTGTGGTGAAGAAGGGACATGTTCGCCCTGTCATCAAATGTCTTCTTGATCAAACCATGACTTCCCCTGGTCAAGAAAGCCACCAAACCGTTTGCCGGGTCCCCCTGGACGTCTCCGACGTGCACACTCACCAACCAGCCGTTGGCTCTGCGGTGCAATGCCTGCCTCGCGGCGCGCACCCCAGGCACCGGCACGGACGACGGACCTTGCCCGAACTGCGGGATGGACTTGCACCGTTTGTGACGAACAGGGTGTGGAGCATGACCTTTGGACCTGTTAGACTCGTGTGGTTCTGTGAACACAGTCTCGGCTTCGAGTTTTGATCCATTCAGGATATTCTGTTCGTATTCTCTTCTGGATGGCGTACCATCTTGGTCGTACTTATCTAGCATCTTGCGCGAACGGGACGATTTTGGTTTTTAGTTGGGCCAAGGCGAGCACGGCTGAGAAGATGGTGGTATGGTTGTGTTGAATTTCAGTGGTGGGGCAATAGGGTGAAGGGTGCGCAAGGGTTACATTCATTCAAGAGTGCGCATCGATGTAGGTAAGATATCCGAACTTCTCAGGGACATCGGTGTAGAAAAAATGTCAATAATGCCGTTGCAACGAAGAAAGGAATAACAATTTCAGTATGATAAATACATAATAAATTCTAATTTTTAGTCATAAAAACGCGATCGTAGGTCAACATGTGGATCCGATACAAGTGGACATCATATTGAATCCTACCATCTTGCCCATCATCGCTCCTTGCCCGGCGCCAGAATTGCCTGTTGTTTTACCTGAATATCAGAGAACGAGTCGCGAGACAGCCCAGGGTTCCTCTTTCAAGGATCTGTCAGGTGTAAGTAAAATTTGATAATGAACACACCGATTAATGCGGAACATTATGTGGTCTCGTGCCGACTTTTCGCTGATCTTCGCTTGAACAGCCCATGAAAAGCTCCAACTGGTCCAACGCTGGCCTTGCTCTAGGATCGGCATCGAGAAGACGCTGAGCAAATTCTTGCAGCCTTTTCTTCTGTGCACCCTCGTAGGTGGGAAAATACATTGTGAAGTATTTGATCATCCGCCCACAGGCCCACCGATCAGCTCGGATGGGGCTGTACGACTGGATCGGCCCATTTCTAGACCCAAGCTCGGGAGCGATCCATGGTGGTGTTCCATGCCAACCTCGAGTCATCATTTCCTCGCCTTCGACAGACATGGCCAGGTCGAAATCGATAATGAATAACCGCGGTAATACCCTCAACTTGGATTCCATGTTAACGACTACGTTCCCGGGTTTAAGGTCGCAGTGGGCAACGTTGTGCTGATGCAAAAAGGCCACGCCTTCAATGAATTGAAGACACAAGGAAACAACGTCATCATGACAGTCACGGAATTGCAAGGTCTGATCAAGTGGGGATTCATACGGCAAAACGATAATGGATTTTTCGATACTAAGGTGGATGGCGTCCAGTAATGGTATGGTATGGTTGGATGGCGCCTTGATACCGCCAAGGTAGCGCAACAATTGAAGCTCGTTGGAGCGAGTAGTTGTCTTGAGGACGACGGAAACATTACATTGTGATGTCGCTCGATGCATCGTGGGTTTGAGCTTTGATGAACTGATTGTCAGACCAACTGTCTTGTGCAGCAGCGTGAATTACAACTTACAGGATTCAGTAACTTAAATCCCTTTGGTAACGGTGGAGGGAATGTATATCCTGCTTTCATAAGCTCGCTCTGAATGGGTGGAGAATTCCAGAAAGAGTCTTCATCCCCTCCCTGAGAAGATGTATCAGATTCAGATGTGGACTTAGACGACTCCTTTCTGGTAGACGCATGTGTTTGATAGTTTTGTTGGGCCACCCACTGCTCCATTTGATACAATCGAATTTGAGGATTGTCCAGACTATTATTTGCAGCTTTTGCAAGAGAGAAAAAATTATATAATTGAAAGATAAACCTGAACGTGGCTTGAGGATCCATCAAATCAAAAACCTTGGTGACATATATAACCTTGTAAAGTATTATTGCATTAGCTATAGTGATTCCATCAAAACCAGCTGAACATTACCTTAGATATTACACCAGGCTGGCACAGAAGGTGCTGATGAGCCTTATGATAGGCATCAATGTAAATGGCCATTATAATGATTGGTTCCTTAGATGTCGGGGCTCGCAACCAGTTGCCTATTCTACAGATGCAGGCAGCTTGTAAAAGCATACAATATTTATCACTCTCACTGGCGTGAGAGTTGAATTCCACCATGATGTATGGAAAGCCCCTGATACACATATGGAAATCACTATGGGGAGTGTACTTCATTTTTGAGCATTTCCCATCTGTATGCATTGCTGTTTCAATCACAAGGGGAAAAGAAGACAATCCGTCACTGTCTCATCAAGTTAGGTAATGCAAATGTGAAACACTGATTCACTGACGAAGAACCAGATGAGACAGTCCCAAACTGATCCAGAGCAAAGAATTCCAGGATGAGGGCATGTACATGTGATTCCATATCCTTATAGTGATGTGATCCATTTCTTAACTCTGAACCACAGAGGACACTAGAATAGTGGATGAGTTCAGTTCTCATTACTTTGTCCAGTTCTGGTATGTCAGTTTCTGTTGTGATGTCCTCAAAATATGAGCCAATAGAGGGTAGAAAGTATCGGATGAAGTCCTAGAATGGTTCATATCCCTGGAACAACGAAAAAAATCATGTTGGCTGCAGCATGGGAGGACTGCACGTACACCTTCAGTGGTGTTGATATAACGCTTACACCGAAGTTTTTCTTGAAATGCTTGAAGAAATGGTGATTCACCATATTGTATTGAGATATTATTTCGGTACAGATCACTTTCACAGACATGATCCCAGTCGCCACAAAGAAGCTTGATTGTAAACTCAGGTGGAGCTGATGGGGCAGGTGTGACGGTGACATGATGGGGTGCATAAAATACTCACTCAAAGCTTCACCCAATAAGCCAATCCACACAAGAATAGTGAGAACCAAACTAGAAGCAGGAGACCCACAAAGAACTACATACCTGTGGTGGGAAACTGGACAATGAGTTGTAGGCACTCCATAGATGGCTGGTTCTTGAAATAGCACGAGATATGGAAGGCAGGATACAAGTATTCAAACTGCTGATTGACAGGAATAACAACTTCCTTTTGCTCTGGGTCAAAAGGCAATGGTGTCGCCAGCCTATAAACTCTAAGCACATCTGTGCTAAATTTATCAAATTGAGGAGCGCGCTGGATCTTGATCTTCTCCTTGAGGCCATTGATGTCGTCCTTGGGATTGACATTTTGCAACACGAAAATGTCCCCATGCGTATTCTTGTTTTTGTCCACAGCGATACAGAAGAGAGTAAGTGGCAGCATAGACATGCTGTGGTCAGACATGAGTGTAGCCAAGAGGGGTGCGTGGGATAGGGAGGTGCGTATAGAAGATGGAAAGAAAAGGAAAGGGGCCGAAAGAGAAAAAGGGGTCGAAAGGAGAATCAATGCAATGACGGATGATGAATAATCTGTACGGTGATCCTGGGGGGGGATCAAAGATTACACAGTTTCTTGGTCACAAATAATCATAATTAATTGCTTAAGTGTGGTCAGCCCTGCAAACAAGAGCCTAACTAATTTTCTGTTTGAGGAAGCGCGCTCGAACTCGCAACTCCGGCTCCAGCAGTAGCTAAAGGACTGTGTGCAGTCTGCTGACAAGATTAAGGCGACTAAACAAGGCGCACTTCGACATACCCCAGCGGCCCTCACATTCAGCGCTTCGACACTACGTGCACGACCCGTCCTTTCAGGGTTTCTTCAATGGACGACTTTCTGATGGTGCGCTGGTGGGTGGGATCACCGGGATGTATTTTAGTGGCGGTGGCGCATTTCAGTCCGACCCACTATGTTATCGACGATGGGGGTTCATGCTGGGGCTCGGCAACCTGCCTTTGATAGCAGTAGTATAGTGCCGAACGAGCGAGACGATTGTGGGCTGGCATTCACATCAGGTCTGCGTGCGGGAGTCTTTGCGGTGTGGTACGAGCAGTCAGCGAAAGACCGGAGCATACTTCTGGGTAGCACTGTGTGTGTAGTGCGGACGGAAACGGGTGGATTAGCCATCCTTGCGCAGAAGACCGACATTCTTCGTTCTAGGCCTATTCTTCATTCCCCCCGGATGCGCCCGGCCGCGTTGGACGTTCTGCCATATTGTGTGCAACGACGACGATCAGCTGATGAACAGACACTGAGGGACAATGCACACTGGGTTTCGAACTCCGCTCCCAGCCCTGGATTACTCCCTAAGCTAGATCTAATGCTACCGAGCTCTTAGCTCTTTTAATTCTGTTTTCCTAGAACCATGTCGCTCATCTCTTGTACTTCCCTGCCGTCTGACGGAAGGATCAGTGCAGGAATGAGAAAGGACTCAACAGTTTGATCAATGTGCATGCTAAACCAGAGTCGAGCCCCAAACGCAAAAAGAACAGGTGGAGGGCGACCGGCTATAGAATTCGGAATGCTGCTCGTAAGCCCGTATACAATACAAACTATGTTAGTAGTAGTGATGAGCATCTCAGATCTGCAATGTTTCGCCAAATCCGTAGGTCCGTGTTCGCTTCCTAGAATTTGGAGCCGTATCGAGGGTCCCAGAATCGATTCAATCCTAATATAAAGAACACTCTATCTTCAAGCATTCAAGAGACGTCGTACGATAATACGAGACTCGGGAACTGGTAAAACCTGAAACTCCGCACGGATCACTCCGTATTCTAGTACATTAATGAGCTTGAAACCGGATGCGAAGTCGAGAGCAACTTGTGCCAGGTGTACAGGTTCAAAAGCCCCGAGAGAAAACGGCAAGTGCCTGGGTAAGTAGAATCGGCAGTTTGAGCTTCGAGGCTGATGATTGTTCCATCGAGACCTGCGTGGGGAATGTAAACGTTTTTCCCACAGTCCCTTGCTAAACGACGGCTCAAGGCTTCACGCTTGACTTTTCCCGGAATCTGACCAGTTCCAGCTTCAAGATCTCATTTTCAACACTTGATGAGCAACGCATTTGTTTTTCCATCAAAGTTTGATCACATCCTGATCTTGGACCGAAAAATCGCGCGTCTGTTTTGACTCGCCACCAGTACTGCGGTTTTCGCTACGCTTTGCATCGATGCGGGGCATAGAACCGTCGTGGGCAGTACCCTGACTTGTATTGTCGAATGTCGAATTTATCAAACCGCAGCCAGTGTCGGACATTGGAGCATCGCATTGCTGTATGTCTGTCCTGTCCCAGCTTTGGGGAGTCGGGCTGAACAGCAGTAACCCAGTTCATGCGCTGCTGATTAGATGGAATCAGGAACTTATGTGTGCTAGACATTGTGACGGAGGGTCCGCTTTTTGTGATAGTTGTCACCGCCACGGTAAAGAAGAGACACGCTTTCCCCACCATCACTGTCACTCGGCTTGTGCTTGGCGGCTTTTGTCTTGACATCAAGTTAACAACTCACCAGTCTCATCGGGACTCCGATGCGAAGGCGATGACCACAGTGACGAGGCCATGTATCATGTTTGACATCAGGCACAGGCCTTTTCCGAGATGTAATGATCCGTTAACGTAACTGTGAAGGTCTTACATTGATAGGCGCGTGCGTTGAGGCTGTTCGCACTACGTTAACCTAGGGTTCACCGCAACAGCGACGTTCATATATTTTGCTCACGTTCATGGTGTAGCCGCAAAAACCCCACTCATTCTCCACCGCGCGCTTTATTTTTATTTTTATTTTGTTTACGCCAACGATACCCTACCCTACTTAAATAATGTCTTCTTCGGCGCTCGGACTCGATGCCGCCACTTTACTTTCCACCACTATAGAGAGTGTCTTATACGGTAACACTTCAATACAATTTCTTTCCCTTCGCCAGACTTATCATTTGGTCCTGGCTCAATAGGTATTTCATTAGCACTGTTCGGCGGGACTGTGTGGGCGCTAACCCACAAACGCCCCAAGGCTGAAGTTAATCGGTCGCTGGTGTTAATTGCGTTCATATTTATGATTCTTAGCACGATTGTAAGATTTCCATCCGCCTGAAGCTCGGGAAATTAACGATATATGAAGCATCTGATCGTTAATATTCAACGGCTCATCTACGGATTCACCCATGAAGTTGGGATATTGGATGGTCCGGCAGATTTCTTTGCTGATATGACACAAAGCACGTTTATCATCAAGAGCGCTACCTATGTCCTACAGACACTATTCGGTGATGGGGTTGTGGTACGTTTCTGTAATGACTGATCACGGACCACGTCATTCTCATCACGGTTGTGGGTAGATATACCGGTGTTATGTTGTTTGGCAACGTTTTGCGTTTATCATGTTGCCGGTGGGACTGTGGTGTGCTGTTCTTGGTATGTGCTAATTAACTACGTACCGCACGGCTCGCACTCACGATACCAGTGACCTCCTCAGGCTTTCTCTACAATCTACCGTATGCGGCTGACATAAAGGGTGCTTTCCTGTTGGATACAGGGAAATGGCTCATTCCTTTCTTTCTGTTGACAATGGCAACGAACGTGGTTAGTTCAGGTGAGGGTCTGTCCATTCATTTAGTGGTTATGGTCCAACTCGATTCAAAAACAGCTCTGTTAGCCTATGGTGTTTGGTCAGTGGATCGAGACGAACCCGGGGTGACCCGTGTACCCTCGCGATCGGGCATTCAGGGTACGCTGCTGTTACGTGCTCTCGTAGATTCTGCGGTTCTGTATACCCTCTCGCTTTTCTTGCTGCTCGTATGCTGCGCCTATCAGAGCACTGGGCAATTCATCATCCTAGACATGGTTCGTTCTGCTCCGTTCTTGACGACACCATGACCCTTGCTCACGCTGCCGTCAGATGACGCCCATCATATCCATCACATTCTATATCGTCCTCGTTCGCATTGCTGTCGCAAAGCATGACTCCACTCTGGCTGATGTTCCTGTGCTATCACCAGTTTGCTTTGCTCCGAGGGTCTTGCCAAGTGACCCTGAACCCACGCTCATTACGCCTCGTAGATCGAGCATCTGAGAAGCGGAAACGGAGATAACAGGTGGACATTGACATTCATCTTGGACAACATGGACTCAGATTTATACTTATTTGTAATTTATCATTGGCCGCCTGGCGAAATGGCATCGCGTCTGACTACGAATCAGGAGATTGCAGGTTCGACCCCTGCGGTGGTCATTTCATTTTTTGGACGTCACCACTCCAAGATGATCAGATCTCACATTTTCAATCTCAATATTCAATCATCATGCAGCCTTCAACCACACTATCTTTCCATACGGCGTGTTTGCTTCTCTTTCGACCCCGTCAGGCCCCACGAGAAACCCGACTTCAAAGATCCCCCATCCCTTTGTCGCCAGATGGTCCCGCTCTTCCTCGTTTGTCGGCGCACTCAAAACGACACGTGGCTTCGACGAGCCCGATGGCACATCCAGCGCCCAGACATATTCCAACCCGGCGTCGTCCGACTGCGGAGGCTCGCCGATGACGCATGTGAGCTGCGCAGCTACATCGACGCACGCGTCCGGTTCGACGAGCAGACGGATATGCGCGATACCTCGCACGCCGGACGGATGTACCGTATTCGACGGGGGCTCCACCGGTACCTACGCGGTAACACCTCAAACATCACCAAAACGACCCCCAACGACCAAAGGGGAAGAAAAGAGAGAGAGA
>JBBPJT010001086.1:0-11464 GCA_038088895.1 Xerocomus potaroensis | reverse complement strand
CGGGCCTGTCGTCAGGAAAGATGATGAGGTTGACGGAAATAGGATAAGTTTTTATGGTCAGTGTATACTTCAATGGGGTGACCCATCCCCCGGAGGTAGTAATGCCATTCAGTAAGAGTGTGTATTACGGCCAACAGCTTGTGATTGTAGATATCGTAATTTCGTTCCTGTGGGGTGAGAGTATGAGAGAGATAACTACATGGGTGAAGATCTCCATTAGTGTCCCGTTGCATGAGAACACCACCAGTGGCTGTCAAGGAGGCGTCGGTCATGATAACAAACGGTTTCTGTAGATCGGGGAGGAGTAGAACAGGGGCAGAGGCGAATATACGTTTAATCATCGTGAAGGCGGAAGCACACTGTTCATCCCATAACCAAGGATGATTCTTCTTTGTCAATTGATGCAAAGGGACGGCTAGAAGAGAGAGGTTTGGGATGAATTTGCGATAAAAGTTGCAGAAGCCAAGGAAAGATTGCACGCCCTTGACGGATCGGGGAGGACTCCATTGATTAATGGCCATCAGCTTAACTGGGTCTATTTGTACGTTGTGGTAGGCGATGACCATACCCAAGTACTCGATTTCTTTGGTGTCAAAGGTGCACTTCAACAATTTGAGATATAACTTGTGGGTTCATAGTCGGTCAAGGACAAGACGAGTATGACGATGATGAGTGGTTAAATCGGACGAGTGGATTAGAATGTCGTCCATATAGATTATCAACCATCCTTCTGTGAGGTAGTCGTGGAAGAGGTGATTCATCATAGATTGAAATGTTGCGGGGGAGTTGCAAAGACCGAAGAACATCACCATTGGTTCGAACAACCCAAACAGGGTGATGAAGGTGGCCTTCCATCGATCTTCTGGTCGAATGAGGACGTTATTATAGCCCCATCGTATATCGAATTTGGTAAAGATAGACGATTCTTTCAGTTGGTCAATAAGGGAAGAGATTCGAGGTAGCAGGTATGCGTTTTTAATAGTATGTTCATTCAGGTACTGGTAGTCTTGACAAGGACAGAGATCACCTGTTTTCTTTTGTACGAAGAAGAAGGGGGAGGCTTGAGGCGATTTCGAGGGAACTATCTTCCCTGTTTGTAGGTTTTCATCAAGAAAGGCCTGGCATGCCATCTGTTCGGCGGGGTTCATCAGATATGTTTTAGCCACATGGGGAATGAAGGACAGGGTTAGGGTGATCACATGGTCAAATGGTCAAGAAGGGGGAAGTTGTCCTGCTAGTGGTTCAGAAAAGACGTCGATATAGTCTTTAAATGGCGTAGGAAGTTCAACGTCTTTCTTTTTGGTTTGCTGGGCTAGGGTAGTCGCGAGGGTAGCTTTCCGGATTCGTTCTTCGGAGGGGCCAAACCACTTCTTCCATTGTTCATTAATGGTCGGGTTTACATTGGTGGAGAGGTATTGGGTGTCTTCTTCATCTGCGAAAGTTATACTTCCAGTTGACCAGTTGATATGTGGGTTCAATCTTCGTAACCATGGCAATCCTAAAATCAACTGTTCTTTTCCTAGAGAGAGGACTAGGAAGTTCCATGGGTACACCTGTTTCCCAATTTTTATGGCCAAGGACACTTGGTGTTTGACGATACTATTTCGATTTATGGTCCCATCTACATTTCATGCAATTCGTGGGGTGGCAAGTTTAGTGAAGGGGAATCGATGTTTTCGAGTGAAGGTTTCGTCGATAAAGCTTCCAGTGGCTCTGCTGTCCACAAGGGCTTGAGCATCAACTATTGTAGCCATTCCGCCGTACAATCTGAGAGGAAGTTGCATAGATGATTCATTTGTTCTGGTGTGATGTACAGAGGCTACAATGTCAATAGGGAGATGGATGGTTGACTGCATGCTCTCCCGTTTTAAAAATCCTTTCCTCTTTGTATAGCTAACTCAATTTGCGCCTTTTCTTCTGATTTGGTATTTCCTTTGTAGCATGTGGTGAGCACGTTGCGGATCTGTTCGACGGTGGTGCCGTTTTCGACGAGTCGATTGATATATTGGTCGAGAGGGGAAGGTTCCGGTTCCGTGTTTATAGCTTGTATAGGGGTAGGACGAGGAGGCGCTCGCGGATGGGACCTTCCTGGCGTATTGGTCGTATTGGTAGGGGTGAACAGGTTACGGGAATGAAAGGGGTTGGTGGGTCGCGGGGGATTTCCTTGTCCTCAGTGGTTGCTTGCTCGGCAACCGATCCTGTGACAAGTAAAGCATCTGTTTTCTCGTAGGTGCTTTGCGCGATTCGCTGGTGTCATAGTGACAAAGTCAATGTCCATGGCATTTGGATCTCGTGTTCTTCCAAGCCCTAACTGGAGGGATCCACCAGCACGAATGGCTCAGATCCATTGTTGCTGAGCGTGGAATTTCGTGGCTGCTGTGACCCAGGCTTCGAGGGTATCTGGGAGCGTTCCCATTGAAAGGATCATCTGACTTAATTGGGGGTCAAGCCCAGCGGCAAAGGCGTCAATAAGGGTACTCTGGTCCATCACTCCACTTCATGCAGCATGTAGTTGAAAGTCTGCAAGGTAATTCTTGTTACAGTCATGCGTGTTTTTCCTTTTTCTCTGTCGTACATAGTCCTACTTCTTTCGTACGCTTCCACCCCTTTTTGTTTACGTCGTTTCTTATCACGTCGGACGTTATTCCTCTTCTAGGCTTAGTCACTCGTCGACCGCCTCGTGTCCCCACATTTCCCACACCATACCCTTAGCCCTACCCCAATGTTCCTCTTTTAGCTTTTGCATAGCTTGGTCTGTTCGCCGTTGGGACTAGTATACATATGCAATGACATGTACTAGTAACGCAAGCTAGTTCTACGCAATCACACGTAGCTTCCTAGTTTCTGAGTCATTCCTAAGGTCAATCCGATGTTGACTAGGAATTCCCAACCTTTGTCTTGAGTCGCTTCACATCCGCTACGTCTCGCGTAACAAAAGAACTAGCTTCTCACTAGTTGAGTGCTATTTACACTCCAACCATTCCACCTCGATATTTTCCTCCCCCTTCCCCTTCCCAATCATCAACCTCCAACAGCGAGGATAGTAACCTCTACCAGAACGTCCTATCCCCTCCATCTCACTCCCCCCCTCCTGAAGTGACTCTACCCATTATGAACCAACAACAGAATGATCCTGTTGCAGCTGATCCTGCACCAGCCTTCATTTCTGCCCCCATTCCCCCTGAATCCAAAGCAGGACTACCCGACGTCTTCTCTGGTGAAACAAAAGATGCCGTCCACTGGGGACAGGCGATGGCAGCGTATTTTAAGTTGAACCCTGCCCACTACGTCTTTGATGGTCCCAAAATCTTAGTAACTCTCAGCAAGTTGACAAAGGGACGAGGAGTCCCGTTCACTGAAAAATGGTACCACCGTCTCAATGATGAAACTATTCCTGATGATGAAAAGACATACGAGTTGATGATGAAAGACTTTGACAAAACATTCTATCCATTCAATTTCAAGGAAGAAGCTCGCCGAAAGCTTCTAGCACTAAAGCAAAACACCCGTGATCATGCGGAGGGATTCCAAAATTTCATTGCAGATTTTCAGCTACATGCCGCACGCAGCAGTATCATGGATCAATTTACACTCATCGACTCCTTCGCAGCAGGATTAGATCCACAACTCAGCCAGATGATCTTATCAATGGCTGCAATCCCAGAGACTCTCGACGAGTGGGTTACCACTGCGTCCTGCTTTCATGCTCAACAACAACAAATTCGTGCAATTCGCGCTGGAGGGTCATTGCACCTCGGGACAGGACAACATCGATGTGACCCGAATGCCATGGATGTTGATGCCGTCTTCCTATCCCCAACGAATCGCGCCAAACATTTGCATGAGAACCGCTGTTTTATTTGTCACAGGATCAGTTGCAGGGCAAGCAACCACCCTGATAAACGAGCACAGGTACAACCAACCGGAAACCCGACTAGAGCCCCTCGTTCCTTCCCCCAAAAAGAAAATGGTCCCAGACCTTCTCGTATCCCTCATCCAACCCCTATCCGTGCCATCCAGACTGAACAACAGTCGGTTGGATCCGAACCGACGAAACTTGATTTGTTCATTTCTCGTTTGGTAGAAAAAGGAACCACCACTGATCAAATCCATAACGTTTTGGAAGCATGTTATGAAGACAATACGGAAGTAGAAGAAGTAGCCAGAGTAGAACTGGCAAAAGCGAAAGGAAAGGATTTTTAAGGCAGGAGAAAGTGAAGTCAACTGCTTCTCTCCCCATTGAGATAGTAGCCGCTGTACATAATGAACAACAGGAATCAACTTCTATGCGTCTCCCCCTTCGTTTGTTCGGCTCATCCTCCCCAGTTGACACCCTTGCTCTGATCAATAGTGGAGCGACTGGAAACTTCATTGATGAACAGTTCGTCGAAAAACATCGCCTCCCGCTTACAAAATTGGCCATTCCACGGATCGCTCATAACGTGGATGGAACCCAAAATAAGACCAAGAGAATCACGCACAGCGTCAATATGGCAGCAAAGATTGGCCCTTGGGTTAAACCCTTAACCTTTTTAGTGTTAGCTCTTGGCAACGACCACCTCATCCTAGAAATGCCCTGGTTATGAACCGCAAACCCCACAATTGACTGGCAAGTGGGAACGGTAGAGCTCCCCCTCCCCATGCGAACTAATTCCGTGTCACACTCACACGAAAACTACCTCACTCGATATCTTGCAACCAATGTGGATAATAAGATCGCGACCCTATGGAAAAAACGTTATCATCAAACAGAACATTTATGACGAATGACTATCGCCACTGAACTTGCCCAAAAACAGAAGCAAGAAGAACGAATCCTCTCACAAGAGTTTTCACCCTTTGCCAATGTCTTCGGACAGCCAAAAGCTGGACAACTTCCCCCATCCCGTTCTTTTGATCATGCCATTACCCTCAAACCACACTTTATTCCTCATGTCGGAAAGATATACCATTTGACTCCACAGGAACACGACGCCTGTCGGAAATTCTTGGATGAGAATCTCACAGCAGGACGAATAGTCCCTTCAAAGTCTCCCCAGGTGTCGCCGTTCTTCTTCGTACAAAAGAAGACGGGCGACCTCCGTCCATGCCAAGACTACCGATATCTAAACGAACATACCATAAAAAACGCTTACCCGCTCCCCCTGATCTCGACCCTCATGGATCGACTCAAAAGATCCAAACTGTTCACCAAATTTGATGTACACTGGGGGTACAACAATGTCCTTATCAAACCGGCGGATCGGTGGAAGGCAGCCTTCATCACTCCCTTTGGCCTGTTCGAACCCACGGTTATGTTCTTTGGTTTATGCAACTCCCCAGCCACTTTTCAGGCGATGATGAACCACATTTTTTGTGATTACTTAGCGGAAGGATGGGTGATAATATACATGGACGACATCCTCATCCACTCCTCCGATTTGCTGACCCACCATCATCGTACTCATCTCATTCTTTCTCGTCTCCGACAGCACTCGCTTTACTTGAAGCTGGAGAAATGTACGTTCGATGCAACCGAGATAGAATATCTGGGGATGATTATTTCCCATAACCACGTAACTATGGATCCCACTAAATTGACCGCTATTCAACAATGGACTCCTCCCCAATCTGTCAAAGGAGTCTGCTCTTTCCTGGGATTTTGCAACTTCTACCATCGGTTCATTGCCGGTTTCTCCCAATTAGCCACCCACCTTCATCACCTAACCTGGAAGGGCCAGCCATGGGTTTGGTCACCCGCCTGCGATCAGGCATTCACTCGGTTGAAACAAATCTTCCTCTCGGCTCCCGTTCTTGTCCTCCCTGATCTCACCCGTCCGTTTGTCATCATAACCGACGCCTCACTGGTAGCAACTGGCGGCGTCCTTATGCAAGCGGATGCTAACGGGGACTTACACCCTTGTGGCTACTTGTCGAAGACGCTCTCCCCGCAGGAACGTAACTACGACATTTACAATCGCGAACTCCTGGCCGTCATTCACACACTTACTGAATGGCACCATTATCTCCTCGGCACGGGTCATCCCATCACCATCCTAATGGACCACAAAAACCTGTTCTTTTTCCATCAACCTCAAAGACTTTCTCGCCAGCAAGCCCACTGGATGCTCTTTTTGCAGGACTTTGACCTCCATTTCTCCGTCCATCCTGGCACAGCCATGGGGCCTGCAGACGCCCTCTCTCACTCCGTGTCTGTTGACACCGCCAACGACAATCGCGACGTCACTCTTCTCCCTGCCGATCTTTTTCTCGCTCACATTTCCCTGTCGTTGGCGCAATCCATCGCCTCTGCTTCCTCCTCCGACCCTCTCGTTGTCTCTGCCCGCGACCTCCTTCATCGTGGTCTCCCTCTCTTTTCCCGCTCCTCTCTTTCTGATTGGTCTTTCGACGGCGACTGCCTCTACTTCAAACACTGCCTCTATGTCTCTCCGGGCGCGCGCCATGACCTTGTCTCCTCTGTTCATTCTGCCCCTTCCGGCGGTCATGGGGGCATCTTCCGCACCATCTCCCTTCTCCAGCGGGATTATTGGTGGCCTGGTTTGTCTACCTTTGTCTGTCGCTTCATTCTCAGCTGCCCCCTCTGTCAGTCCAGCAAGGTCAATACTCACCCTACCATTCCCCCCCTCTCCCCCCTTTCCTCCTCCTCCTCTCGCCCCTTCCAGCAACTTTCTGTCGACCTTGTTTCTGGCTTCCCTCCTTTTTCCAGCTTTGATTCGATTTTGGTCATGGTCGACCACGGGCTTAGCAAGGGGGTCTTTTTCCTTCCTTGTGCTAAAACCATCGACGCCGCAGGAGTAGCACACCTTTTCTTCTCTCGCATTTTCCCTCACGTAGGTCTTCATGATAAACTCATCTCGGACCGAGGCCCCCAGTTTGCTTCGACATTTGCATGAGAATTAGCCTGACTGTTACACTACGACGTTGCCCTCTCTACGGTGTACCACTCCCAGACAGACGGGGAATCGGAACGAGTAAATCAGGAAGTTGAGACTTACCTCTGTCTCTTTTGTCAAGACCACCCAGAAACCTGGGTGGATTTACTCCCTATGGCTCAATTCATTCATAACTCCTCTGTTCACTCCGTCACCAAATGTTCTCCGTTCTCGTTGATTTTAGGATACGAGCCCCGCGCTTATCCACCCATCAGCAAAACTTTTCTCCCTTCCCTGACAGAACGACTTACCACGCTGGATAAGGCACGAAATGAAGCAACGTTTGCCCATCAAATGGCGCAACAGATAATGAAGGAACAGCTGCACAGTAAGTTCCGCCCATGGAAGGCCGGTGATAAGGTGTGGTTAGAAGCCAAGAATTTGAAATGCAGTTCCCCTTGGCGGAAATTAAACCCCCTATGAGAGGGACCGTTTGAAATTACGAAGGTCATATCCCCGGTGGCATATCAATTACGCCTGCCTCAACAATGGAAGATTCACAATGTGTTTCATGCCTCCCTCTCATCCCCGTATCGAGAAACCGTGGAGTTTGGGAAATCCCCATTGCACCCACCCCCTTTGGACATTGGCGGTGATGAGGAGTGGGAAGTAGAGCAGATATTGCAACATAAAGGAACGAAGGCGCGAAGACAGTTCCTTATCAAGTGGAAAGGTTACCCATGGTCCGAAAATACGTGGGAGCCAGAACAGAACTTAACCCGCACACAGACCCTTCTCGCGAAATATAAACGAGAACAGTCCCTCTAACCCTCCTCACTCCTTTATCCCTTACATCATGCCCGCAACGCGAAACTCTTCTCCTCATCCAGTTACTTCTGGGCATTTAATCCCCAGTGTCTTCCCCATTCGAGTTAACTTCCTTCCGAATATCGCCCGCCAACTTGTCTTTTCCACCGTCCTGCAGGATGCTCCCTTATTCGCTCGCGCTATGGAATCAGAGGTGATGGACCAAGCCGTTGAAGAGGCATGCGGGGTCTATCACACCCTTGCTACTCTTCGTTTAGTTTTCAACTCTTCCATCCCAACTGACCAACCTCCACCCTTAGCCGCACAAAGTGTCACTTGTCTGGGACTAGCGCGTGTTCAGACACTAGATCTGTTATATCGGCTGGGGTTTGGGTATGTCATCAATTCCCTCCTCTTTGATATCATCGGCCCCATCGTGCGACCTTTCTTGGTCGCAATGCATCCATCTGCTTGGTTTTCCTATTTACGGCAACACGAGTTGCCCGTCCGTCTAACCACCGTATCTTCCTACCCTCTTCCACCTCTTGTCGTTACTCCCGCAGACCCTCCAGAAGTCGCTGTAGACGACCAACCCGCACACCCCGAGATGCCGGGAGGATACCTCTTGTCCCCGACGCTGTCCCCCCCTCCCCCACTAGTGACTTCTCCATCGTCACCAACATCCTCTCCTCTTCCCGTTCCGCTGCCTCATCTCCCTGAGATCCCACGTGATCGTCCATCCCCCTCACCCACTGCCCCATGCTGCATCCAAACCTTGACGCCATCTGGGAAGTGGACCAAGAAAAAAGGAAAGGGGAAGAAGAAAACAGTCATTCAGGCACCATTCGGTCTCTCCTCTTCCCCTGCATATAATCTGCGACCACGCCCGACCCCCACCCCTCGCTCCTTCTCTTCCGATGAGATGAGCAATTTACATGCCTCCTCCTCTGCAACGCCGTTCGATGAAGACTGGCATTCTCGCTGCGAATGATGCGGCGAGCGTGATACGCATCTTGGCATTTGGTGTCCCCATCATCAATGTCCTTCCTGTTACTCGTATGCCCCAGGTCATCTCCTCGCCAATTGCCCAGCCAGCGTCTGCCCTTACTGCGCCAGCTCTCATTGGGGTCTCCCTTGCCCTCTGTATCGTTGCTGCCCGAACGGGTGCGACGAATGTCGATCCATGGTTTGGGGCGAGCTCTGTCCACGTCGTATCCGTGCACAATATCTTCAGGAGGAAGAGGCAATCCTTCACCAGGACCTACCCAACGACTATGACTATGTCGTTCGTGAGTAAAAGTCGGTGACTTTTTGCTTAACTCGGGGGTTTTGTTATGGTTGTGCGTGTTTTTCCTTTTTCTCTGTTGTACATAGTCCTACTTCTTTCGTACGCTTCCACCCCTTTTCGTTTACGTCGTTTCTTATCACGTTGGACATTATTCCTCTTCTAGGCTTAGTCACTCATCAACCACCTCGTGTCCCCACATTTCCCACACCATACCCTTAGCCCTACCCCAATGTTCCTCTTTTAGCTTTTGCATAGCTTGGTCCGTTTGCCGTTGGGACTAGTATACATACGCAACGACATGTACTAGTAACGCAAGCTAGTTCTACGCAATCACACGTAGCTTCCTAGTTTCCGAGTCATTCCTAAGGTCAATCCGAAGTTGACTAGGAATTCCCAACCTTTGTCTTGAGTCGCTTCACATCCGCTACGTCTCGCGTAACAATTCTGGAAGCCCTCGTCTTTATCCCATAGGTTCTGTTTGGTTGCCAATAGCTTTCTGCAAGCTTCTTCTTTGAAGTTATACGGGTAAAACGTCTTATTGAAATCCTCCATCATGAGGTCATACGTTTTCTCATCATCAGGGATGGTTTCGTTATTCAACAGATGATACCACTTTTCAGCGAAAGGGACTCCTCTCCCTTTGGTCAGCTTGCTTAACGTGACTAAAATCTTGGGGCCGTCGTATTCATAATGATGGGGGTTCAACTTAAAGTATGCAGCCATTGATTGGCCCCAGTGAATGGCGTCTTTAGTTTCGCCAGAGAAGGCCTCCAGAAGACCAGCTTTCGATTCTGCTGGTAAGGGAGCCTGGACAACAGGGAGTGCAGGAGCAACATCGTGAGGGGCAGGAACGTTTGGGTCGTTCATGACGAGGGGATCTGGAATAGGAGGGAAGAGCTGTGCGGGGGGGGATGGAGCACGATCTACTTGATATAGTTCTTCATCGTCCTCAATGGACATGGTAGAGTCGGAGGACGATTCAGGAGGGGGAAAATATCTCGGTGGAATGGTTGGAGTGTAGATAGCTCTCAACTAGTGAGAAGCTAGTTCTTTTGTTACGTGTTACGTAGTTTGTCATCATTAATCAGAGGGTGAAGGGATCCCTTAGTTGAAGGACAACCTTAAGGGAGGACTCTGGAGGCTAGGGAACTATGTAGTATTGCATAGAACTAGCTTAGTCTACAAATACATGTCGCTATGGTATTTATACTAGTCCCTGCAGCGAACAGACCAAGCTATGCTCAGCTAAAAGAGGAACGTCTGGGGTAGGGCTAAGGGCAAATCGTGGGAAAAGTGGGGACACGAGGCAGTCAACGAAGACTAAGCCTAGAAGAGAGACAGCGTCCAAAATGGAGTATGACGTAAGCAAGAGGGGGCATAGTAAAGCGAAAATGTAAGTATAAAAGAAAATTGTAACATCAGTTGGGGTATGGCCATGATGGCATATTTCACCCTAAACCCCACTATCTATGTAACAGATGGTGATAAGATTCTTGCCTTCCTGAGCAAGTTCATGAAAGGGCGAGGCATCTCCTTCGCCAAGAAATGGTATACGAAGCTGAATAATGCCACTCTCCCTGCTGTGCAGAAAATGTATGATGTCTTTATGGAAGACTTCGGCAAGATGTTCTACCCCTACAATTTTAAAGAAGAAGCAAGACGAAAGATGTTGAACACTCATCAAAACCTCAAGGATAGAGAAGAAGGTTTTCAGAATTATCTTGCCAACTTCCAATTGCATGCAGCACACTCTGGCATCACTGATGATGCCATGTTAATCGATGCCTTTGCAGGACAGCTTGATCCCCAAATTGCACAGATGATTCTCTCCATGGGAGCCTTACCTGCCACCCTTGAAGAATGGGTAACAGCTGCAGCCAAATTTCATGCACAACAGCAGTGAATTCATGTGTTAAGAAGTGGAAGGTCTCTCAGTATGGGACAAGCAAGAGATCCAAACACTATGGACATAGATGCCATCTTTCTATCCCCCACAAATAGAGCCAAACACCTATGAGAGAACAGGTGTTTCATTTGTCATCGCATCAGATGTCAATCAAACAATCATCAAGGAGGGGCATCTGGACAACAACAAGCAAGAGATGATCACCCCCCAACAGTTCCACGCCCTCCTATGACCACCTCCACCAATCCCTTTCACCAATGAATAAACAATGGAGGTAATCAGAATACAGCCCATCAAACTATCAGAACAAACACAACAACAGGGCTCAACCAATATATCGCTACATTGGTGTCACAGGGGACCACCCCAGATCAGATCCATCAGGTATTACAAGCATGCTGTAGCAACAATGTAGATGAAATGGGAATGGAAGACATACAGTGGCTCAAAAAAGTGTCCCAATATTGGGTCATTTTGGAAACATTTCATTTTTGTGAGAGTGTGAGAAGGATTTAGGTAATATGCTTGCTGAGTCATTGATAGCCCTTACTCCTCCCAGTCCAATGAAGGTTTGGTCATGTGATTTGGTTG
>JBBPJT010001085.1:0-11476 GCA_038088895.1 Xerocomus potaroensis | reverse complement strand
AGGGCTATCAATGACCCTGCAAGCATTTTACCTAATTCCTTCTCACACTCTCACAAAAATTAAATGTTTCCAAAATGACCCAATATTGGGACACTTTTTTGAGCCACTGTATATCATACAGTAACACCTCAGTCCATTTGCCTTGCACACGACTGAGGTATGTTCTTTGTTGTTTATCTTATAAACACTTGTGCTAACCTAGTTGTAGTGTTATCTACTCTAGGTGAATATACTTAGTCTGTTTGCCTTGTGTGCAACTGAGTGTTATCTACTCTAGCTGTGCTATTACCTTTTTAGGTTGCTCATTCCCTTAGTGGGATCAGTCGCGTGCAACCATAAGCATAAGAGGCGAGATTAGATTCAATTCATCATCAGCGGAGTAGCACGACGCCGCAAATAAGCAATCTCGAAGACATTTTTATTGGTGTCGTCCATACCAAAAGGCGAGCGACGCGTGACACAACTGACTAAATCGACGTTTGAATCTTTCCACGTCCAATGTCCATGCTGATCTTCAGATCGATATGCCTGATAATATCTGCACGAGAGACGAACGGTACATGGCTGTTCAGACTGCCTACTGTCTCGCGCGAAGTGCTCATCCAAGCAACGTTTCAAGGTACCCTCTCCTCACCTTCGAACTCTCTAACCCGCATTCACCACGCACGCGCCTCAAGCCAAGGAACACGCCTACTTTCCCCACTCCAATTTCCGCGTCGGTGTCGCTTTGATGTGTACAGACGGCACTATCATCAAGGTCGCGCCAGTACTAACAACGGGTCATATGGTGTGTGTCATTGACCCTGGTCCCACCCTTGGTTCAGCACAGACTTAATCTGACCTCGATTGCGTACCTCTCTCTCCTGTAGGTGGATCGACATGCGCGTTCTTTTTCGTCCCGACCGACAGCAGCGACTTGCATGTCCTTGGTCTCAGCGATTCAGAGCGAGGATAAACGCGCGTTTCGCGCACTTGCGGTCGTTTCGTGGGTGTTTTGTTTCACCTTTCTTATCTCATCCTACATAGGCGAATCAAAAACTCGACACACCAGGGACGTTGTCACGCCCATCCCGCCCTGTGGTCTATGTCGTCAGGTGATTCGCGAGTTTTGCGGATCGGACATGCCGGTGTTGCGCGTCCCGGGAAACTATAACTCTCGTGCTGGGACTAGACGGGAGGACGGGAACGGGCCTGTGAATGATGGCGTGATCGAGGCAACTGTCGGTGAGCTCTTGCATCGAAGCTGGGGGCCAGGAGACCAGGTCCATCAGTGACACGTGTAAATCGACACCCAGACGTGGGATGAATGTAAAGACAAAGAGAACGTGGCTTCGCATAGCCGTCTACCTATCTCTGCCTTCTGGGTTGCCTTCTTCTTTTTCAGCGTCCGTCGGTGGTATTGAATCATGCGCTTCACGCCACTCGAGGTGCGTCCTCAGATACTGCGCGACCCATGTCAAGGCGAGCAACACCGGCACTTCTACCAACGGTCCGATAGTCGCTGCTAATGCCTGATCGGAACCGACGCCGTAGACCGCGATCGCGACTGCAATCGCCAACTCCTGATTCCAAGCGGATTACCCATTGTCGATGGACGAGATCAACGCGAGTGGACTCACAAAGTTGTTGCTCCCGGCAGTAAAGGCTTGTACCACCGCCATCTCATAGTCAAAAACTGCGTCTGTGGATGTCCCGGACGGTTGTCTTTTTCGACAGAGATAGAAAACGAAGCCAAAGGCAGACGTCCACATGATCACAAAGTAGAGTATCATTGGGACAAAGACGCGAAAGACGGGACCGAGGTTGTGTACGATGTGGTGCCCTTGATAGGCAAACATAACGATGATGGTATACAAGAGACCCAGCAATGCGAGTGGAGAAAACCGTGGAAGAAACACGTTTTGGAAAAAGTGGGTCGAGGTGGAGTGCATGATAGCAAAGCGGGTCATTACGCCTGCCACCAATGGAATCCCCAAGTACTGTCAACAAAGCGATGCATAAGGAAGTCTTCATTAAAAAACGATCGACACCGCTGTACATACGATCAACACCGAAACGGCGACCACGCCGTATCGAAGGTGCAACGATTGGCTCCGGCCAATCACGTCAATAAAGAGAATGGCATACGGCGAGTAAAGGATGATTTGCAGAACCGCGTTGGCAACAACGAGAAGAGCACAGTATTCGCCATCGCCGCCCGCGAGTTGGTTCCAAACCATGACCATGGCTATACATCGCGCAATGCCGACCAATATGACACCGGTACGGTACGTCGGGAGGTCCGGCAACGTTGCCCACGCCAAACCGAGCATCACAAACGGGCCGATGATCCAATTGAGGACAAAGCTGAGAGACATGTGCACCCAAAGTTTTCTAGATAGCAATATGTGACCGAGTGCTTCATAGCGCACTTTGGTGAGGATGGGCCACATCATGACGATGAGCCCGATGGCAATGGCTGAGGGTGATTTTTGGTTCAGTCAATCGCACTCTCGTGCTTGGCACGGGTGGATCACTTACGGACGGACACGCTATCGAATTGAACCGTGTTGAAGGCAGATTGCACCCCAGGAGCGAATTCGCCAATGAGCACTCCTACGACCATGCTTACGAGGATGAGGGGAGTGAGCAGCCGATCGAAAATACCCAGTCTTTGAAATAGGACTACCATAATCGCGAGTTCGACTGGGCAAGACAGGTGAAGGATCACACCATACCTTGAGGTGCCTGTTCCCGACTGCTGCTTCGGAGCGGGTGAGGCATGTTGCTGTCCGGGACTTGGGCCAAATTATTGGTGCGCATGGCGACTAGCTCAGTGGTTTTTTGTGTGCAGTGGAATGGGAGTGTGTCTACTGACGCCTTGCCATTGCCTCGTGTGGATGGGCAGGTTAAAGAACATTTCTCTCGCTCCAGGTACGAGATGAATAAGATGCCAGACTTGGTGCGAGTCTGGGATAATATTAGCCAATAAAAATTTGTTCGTGACAGGTCTGGTCAATTCATAAGAACGGGGTATGGCCCGATTTGATAAACGTTTTACTTGGTCAATGAATGTTATTTTGAGGTCCAAACGTTCTTTGCGAACCGCCTGATCGTCGCCGTTCGGGGTAGCACAGATATCCAGTGGCTGTGTAAAGAGTTAATGGTCTAATGTTACATATATGTACATAACATATTACATAAAATGCTTATATGCTTGTCCGAATATACCCGATGACTCGATGATGCACGGTCAACTTTATCGTCGCTGTCAGCACTGTCAATTCTTTTTCGCCCGTCATGCCAGCTTTTCTTCCAAGCGCGACTTCCGATTTCCATCTGGCTCAAACCCAACCCCACACGAGATCTTCCACCTTCCCCGCAACGCATCTCAGCATGAGATAAAGACGCGATGTGAGTACACCCTCTTTGTACACATCCCCGCCTACCCTTCCACCCCGGGTGTGCTCCTCACTGGACACCGTTGACGACAAGATTATGAGCTCGTCAAACTGCACCATCCCGATGCGACCCGCGGAGAGCACGATGTGTCGCCCGCGGTGCGTAACGCCCGATTTCGCGCCATCACGCACGCGTACGGTGTCCTCCGCGGTCGGCCTAGTGTCAGCCCCACCGGGAATCACACATGGGACGACTATGTGTCCCGCGACGAAGCCATACGCGCAGAACTCCGCCGTCGTGCCCGCAGGTCGCGTGCACCCTCACCGACGATGACCGCTGACAATAACACCAACGATGCCCATCTCTGGTATTCCCTCGTCGCATTCGTGCTCGCAGGGGTGAGCTATCCCGTTGCCGTGTCCTACCGTCTTGTTCATACAGCTTCCGGGTTGGAAACTATTTCAAATCGTTACTTGTTCGGTTGCTATTGGGTGTGGTATTTTCAGATGATAGCCGCGCTGGGTTCTGCCAGTGCGCACTTGGACCGCGTGGAACAGCATACGAGATCTGCTGCTGCCAACCTTACTCAGGCACGCACAGAAGCACAGGTGTATGGTATGGAACGACGGAGAAAGATACGAGAGCGCGTCAAGGAATTCCGTGAAACAGGGGAGACCGTGGGTGGGACGGACGGCCTGGAGATCCATCACATGCCTGGAACATGCCAGCTGGGTGAGCTCTCACGTGGAGAGACACGGCGCAGAGAGGCGCCGGCGGATGAGCGGATGTAAATCATACAGCATTTCTCCCTCACTGTGAATTCTAGACTCCGACCATGCTAGAGATTGGTTGACTTTCGAACTTCCCCTGGCTGAACTGGGTAAAGTTGCTCTAGTCTACACAAACCAGACGGTAGAGATCACGAGTCAGATACCTCAACCATTTCCATCATCCATGAATTGTAATGTCGAATAGTCCTTTTTAATTCGTTAATCAAGAAACGAACTTGACGAGAGGTGAAGATGGTACATACTACATACCGTCCGAGCTCCGGGCCGGGGAATCTACAGCGACTTAGGCTGAAAGTAGGTTTGGGCTAGTCTCACAGGGGGGTTAACCCATCATCCGACCTCGATCGCAACGTAAAAGACTAGAATGCAGAACTGTGCGGATCACATATATCTTACGGCTGGAGTGAACACGATACCCCCTGCATTCGCCGAATTGATCGCAGAACCTTCTAGCGTCAAAAGATCGTTGTACGTTATTGTAAAGGGTCCGCATTTGTGACAGTTCAACAAGGTTTTGGCGCTGCGCAGCCATTGACATTTCCGCTACCTTGCTGTGTACAATTCCGCTCTGCGACGCGAAATGGATGGAGCTAGGGTCATTGTGGGCAAAGTACCCGCGATTAGAGTGGACGTTTGGCCCGCATCCTCCACTGCATTATTTCAGCCCCTACAGCATCAAAATGACGGTTTTCAAACTCTAGTTTTCGATACAATTGGGGCCCGCCTGCCATTATTTTGAATTCATCGACATGGCCACTGTAGTCCCTACGTTTTAGTCTACCCCGTTCTTGACTCGACGCATATTCCCCCGCTTCTACTTGGCAGGGCCTTGGTGGTAGTGCCTCTGGCTGGCTCCCAGCTATAGAAGTGATGAAGCGCAAATCGCCTCACGTTAAATGGGTGCTCCCGAATGCCCCGCACCGCCAAGTGACTGTCAGTCTCGGTGCACTGCGACCCGCATGGTTTAACATCTTCTCCTTTGACCGGGAGGACGAACGCGAGGATGAAGAAGGGCTGCTGGAATCCGTCCGTATAATCGATGGGTATATCCAAGACGAGATTAACAGTGGCATTCCGGCTGGGCGCATCGCCGTATGTGGGGAGCGGTTGGTTGCCATTGCGAGGATTGCGCCACGTTTCCAAAAGTAGTCTCTTCTTTCGAAGAAGGGGTTAGGGATTACTCACGTGAGTTCCCAGATTGCGCTGCCACACTTGAGCGACCTCCTGTGCCACAACGTCGGTGACCCCACCGTGCCGTACGGTTTAGCGAAGAGAATAAGAGAGTTGTTCGGGGATACGGAGGTGGGATGGTCGTCAGGCGAAATAGGCACAAAGGGCCTGTGTTTCAGATCTTACGAGTCGGATGCGCACGACGCCTGCAAGCAAAGAGGCGCTGCAGGACCTAGAGGTATTCTTGCAACGCGTGCTTGCATAGTGACAAAGAGGAGTCGCTATGGATATATGTGATGGCCTTCTCGCGGGTCGTACGTAGGGGTGGTATCATCGCAACGGCTTGAAGGGTTGATAGCACATATACGGTAGAATTGTCGGCCTCAGATCGATTCAACATGTCTGTCATGTAACTGCGGTACCGTTTTGCGGGAACCTTGTCGGGATGTGGGTATGATGGTGGTAAGAATGAAAGCGTTGTGGTTCGGATTGAGCCGGGGCGATGAAGTTGACACTGCCGTATCTCTCGCGATTTTTCCGTACTCGTACCCATCGACCCTTCAGCGACGTGGCTACCAAAGTCATGCCTCCAGCACTACCCTACATCGTGAACCCGACCGCCAAGCACTCTGCAACAGTCATCTTCTTGCATGTATGAAGCCCAACCGTTCCATGTCCCCCTTGTCGCTCATCACTCAATAGGGCCTGGGCGACACCGGGGCCGGCTGGTTGCTAGCCGTCGAAGAGATCAAACAAGAGCTGCCCCACATCAAGTGGGTGCTACCAAACGCACCGAACCGTAGTATCACGGCCAACTTTGGAATGTCGATGCCCGGCTGGTTCGACATCATCGCGTTCGACTGGAAAGACGAACGCGAGGATCAAGAAGGACTGCTAGAGTCTGCTCGCACGATTGACCAACATATCAAGGACGAGATCAACGGTGGTATTCCGGCCGAACGGATCGTCCTCGGTGGGTTCAGCCAGGGTGGGGCAATGTCGCTCCTGACTGGCCTGACCGCGCGCAAGGATGCGTCGTCTGGGGGACGGGAGGGCTGGCAACTGGGTGGCGTCGCTGTACTAAGCGGGTGGCTGCCCCTGCACGACTCATTTCCAAAAGTCGTATTTTGCTTGTTATGAACCCATGTGATGTAGCTGACGAATTTTACTTTAGATGGTTTCGCCACACTTGTCCAAGACGCCCGTGTTCATATGCCACGGGACCGCTGACCCCCTGGTGCCGTACCGTCTGGCCCAGAAGACGAGGGACATATTGACGAGCGAGCTAGGCCTGCGCGTGCCGGACAATTCGGTAGAACCAGGCGCGAAGGGGCTGAGTTTCAGGTCCTACCCAGGTGTTGGTCATCAGGCATCCCCACAGGCACTGGAGGACCTGACCGCGTTCTTGAAGCGCGCTCTCTCGCCGTGAACTGAGGCCACGTCCACGGAAATAACGGCGATTCTGCGGACAATTGCCTGTCCAATGCACCGTGTGCTTTTCTTTTCATCACTCGGTGCTTTTGCTATTCTTCACGCTTGTCGTCCTGATGTGGCTTGATTGCTATGAACGCCCATCGTCCTCGCCATCTGCAACATTTATGCTGTTGTACTTTTAGAGCTATATACATTGTTTCCCGGATGCGATGTCGATGAGAATGGGTCTCCGCAGATCTGCGCTCTCACGAGATTGGGCAACTTTGCCAAACATGCCGGCAGTGCACTGGACTGGATAATCACCGTTAAATGCACTCCGCAGTCAAGGGGAGCCAATCAGTGATGATCACAGGTCCATCTTTTCGAACATTGCAGGGGATTCAGTGGACAAGACGTTTAAATTCGTCTACGACGTGCGAACGACGTCAGTGGTATGTCCTGTGCCGCCCTTGGCGCGTCCGCAATTGATCGTTGACAACAGTACTAGCATTTATACATGTTGGGACGTGTCCAACATTGACGGGCTGTGCGACATCCATATGGAGGCCTCGATGAACCAAGTGGCTCAAGATAAGGTGCGGGGGTCTGTACATCATGGTTATGATTGGCTGGGACGGAGCCTGGGTTCTCTTTATGGCCCTGCCAAGTTACGCCCATGATGCCATGTTATCATGTCGTTCCTGTGCCATGCTGTATGATTGCTCCCGAATCGCCCTGTTTATTTCCGAAAGCAACTCTAGGCTTGTCTGGACATATAAAGCACAGGTGGATTAGAGCATGGTCAGACCTCGTTCATTGGGTTCTGCGCTCCTTCCTTAGAGGGCTAATTGTAGGATTCACAGGTAAGTCATCCGTTACATTCGGCGAAGTGTTTGACTGACGGGCTTGGAGCCCTTCGTGTGGATTTTGTCCCCCTGCCTACAGAACTTTTTTCGTCACCATCCTGCAATATTTCCCAGACTAGCTTATAGGTGCATCTAGAGGCCAAGGCCACGTACCACCTTTGTTACCCCAGCCATGTCTTCCAATTCCACAACCCCCGCACCGACAGCTCCAGCGGTGCCGAGTGCCGCTTCGTTATTGCACTCCTCCGTAAACTCCATTTTCATTACACACACATTCTTGACGCTTCTCTTCCCCCTCTTGATCGCTCTTTTCTATTTCTCTACCCCACAAAGTCGACGACGACCGATCTTTACTCTCAATGTACTAGCCATCATCCTTGCGATTGTGGCAGGTACCTTGATTGATGCAAATATAGTGAGCTAACTAGCCTATTGAACATACAAGATCGCTGATGTCCGTTTTCAGGTTCATTCCATGTTATCCCCTCTAGACCCATGGCCCCCGTCGGTACGTTTTGTCTTCGATGTTCCAAATGTTGTTTGAACCCTTTACCCAGGTGAACATCGCTATAGGCACTATTGGCTCTTTCCAGTCCATGTTTGTCGATTTCACGCTGCTCGTCCGCCTCATCTCTGTCCACCCACTCAATCGTGTCGGTCTGACACGGTTTCTCCTCTTGACGACTCTTCCGGCCCTCCTCAAAATTGCTCGCCTCGTTAACTTGATTATTTTTGTCAAAGTGCTTGCGGTTGCGTCACGTGGGCCACTCGGAGCTGAAAATATGGCCATCGTCTGGGCGACGGCACCGTACCTAAAGATCGAATGGTCCGCTCAGATGGTAGACAATGCGTGAGCGATCCATCTCCTCAGACCATTGGTCGTCCGAAACTGACACGCCGCTCATTCGACGGGTAGGTACGTATCGATCATCTTCCTTTGGACCATTCGACCCCGAGAAAACTCGGGTGTGACTAGCAACATACACCCGAACAAAGGTACGTTCGGTGGATGCGTTCCGTGACTTCTTTTTCTCTCAGACCTGACTCTTCTGTCACACAGTGACGTTTGGCGAGCGTTTACGCATGCTCTCGCGGATCGCGCTCTCCAATTTTATCATCCCTACCCTCTTCTCGATTGCTCAGTTGATCGTCGTATACCGCAACGTGGACGTACTGATCGTAAATCAGATCATACTCGTCAATTCGATGCTCGCCGTGTTCGGTGTCGTGTTCGCTACTGTGTGGTCAGGCAAGAGGAGCCGGAGCAACGCAGAGGAAGAGGCGTTGTGGGAGGAGGAATCGCCGACAGACGAGGAGAAGAAACCGGGGAAGCGGTTTGTGATTCCGGGATTGGGGACGTGGCGAGTGGCGAGTCCGCCTGCGGGTACGCCGTGGATGCAGAGTGTGGAATATGGTGCGCCAGTGGAGAGTGCGGGGTCGGAGATGAGCTCGAGTGGGTTTGATGAGCGGAGGGAGAAGGGAGGAGGTATGTCATCGCTTTCATCTGTGTCACATGTTTCTGTGGGATGCTGAATGGGGTGGCCTGTGTTAATAGGCACGTTGGTCGGGCATGATGCGCATGGACAGGAAGGCGCATGGATTAGAGAGGGTGGTGTGAGAAACAGTTTGACACCAGCGCGTCATTCCCGTGGTGTTTCCCAGTGACCGCTGTCTGGGACGGACGGTCATCGATCCTGAAAAAACGGATAGTCATGAGTCTCCGCTGACACTTGTTCATCTTCTCTCTTTTTAATTTATTTCTCTCGGATTTGAACGTTGAAGAACAGGCTATTATTTCCACTCGAACTGCGAAGTTGCCCCACGGATGTATGTACGATCCAGTTGTATTTGTTGCTCATACCGGAAGATGTCTAGATTGCTTCCGACTAGTGTGATGGCAAGCATAGGTTATTGGAAGAAAGTAACTTTGGCTATCAGAATCCAAAATGGCCGAGAGCCAGATCACCGGCAGACATGCCAGTGATCTGCAACATGGAGCTGGGTTTTAAAATAATAGGGCCAATGACGGAGTTGACCGCTTTATCGGTGATGGCGCGTTCGGGCTGGCTAGGCAAGGGAATCCAGTCTGAGCCTCAGGTAGCTACACATGTCTGGTTCTTTTTGGAGCCCCAGTGAGTTTTGCGTTCACTCGGACTAAAAGTCTGGAATGCGTTCCTTGCGCGCTATCGTCAAACAAGGAACCACCTTTTGCCGGGCGTCCCTGCATTGGTACTTGTACCGAGTGTTCCCCTGGGGTTGGTGGAAGATGGATGGCTAGGATGAACTCGGTGATCGTGCGCGTAACGACCTGGCTCGATAGCATCCTTGCGTTCTACGGCTCTCTGACCTAAATCCGCTCCTTGACTATGATCCAGATAGAAGTCGGTTGTGTCTGGGGCATGCGGAGTTATAGCCCGAGAGGACGGGGGATTGGCCAAAGTGTGAAGCATGTAGTGAGTTTTTGATTTTTGTTACTTGTAGGTCGTCGTCGACCACGTTCAATTCCCAAACCAGGGCTCCATTGTCACTTATCAAATCCCTTTGCTGGATGGCGAGGGCGGATCGAGAATCTCCCAGTGGTGGATACCACTGGGAGTGCCGCATGAGCGCAAAAGTGCACATAGGTGCCCGAGAAGGCTCTATTCGCCAGCACGACCTGTGGGAGCATGCCTGTTTCAGGCGTCGCCGGGTCCTTCCCCCCGAGCAGGAAGCTCTCCCCCTCCCCACTCGTCCACCCTGCATCCCAACCCGTCCATCCGGGGTCGTGCCCTCTACATGCCTCTGCGGCCCCTGTGGTCTGGCCAACTCCCCTAATGGTGCTTGAGATGGGTAGCTGGTACTGTAAACGGTCTCGGAAGGGCGACTGTAGCCCCGTGACGAGAGCCTTCACAGGCCCGAACAACCCATTCTCATTGTCTCCCCCATACCCGTATTGTACACGACCCGAGGCTCATTCCCTCTCATGGCCCAACCCCAATCCTCGGAGAGGTGCCCGACGGACGGGCAAGCAGACAGACCTTGTACATGGACACGGGGAACGGACGACTTGGTATTACAGGTCGGGTGTGCGGTCGAGGGGATGCACTGACCAGACATGTGCGATGTCTGGATGATCGTCGAGGTGGTGTTGGGTAAACGAGCATGGACAGTTACAGCTCGAGCCTGACTGGTGGGTTGCATCTAGAAAATGACTGAGGCCGTGGATGGAAACAAATGGCGTTGTAAGCGTTTCAGCCACTCAGAGGACACGATACGAACACGCTCTTAGCCTGTTTCGTTCCGTTTCTTCGAGCACGAGTGTACCGTTAGTGCTCTAGAATTCACTTGCAGTGACACAGTGTGGAACTAAGCGAGTGAGTGTACTAGAGCTAGAGCGTCGATCATGTCCTGAACCTGGTTGCGCGCAGCCCCGCCTTGAGTCACTTAAAGTGTCCACTTCGTTGATGCCCTGTCTGCCCACCGAAACCGATAACACCCTCGTAGCGCCCATTGAGCCGTGTGAAATGAAAAGATCAAGCGAAATGGCAAGTGCAGACACCCCCAGTACCACCGCAAGGACAGTATCAGGACCTCTTCATACACGCTCGCAGCTCCCTGGCACCATATGGGACCGTCCATGTTGCTCATCGAATCCCTTGCTGGATGGCGAGGACGGGTCTCCCAGTGGTAGGTACCACTGGGAGTGCCGCATGGCAGCGCAAAAGTGCAGGTGGGTGCTCGAAAGGGCCCCATTCGCCAGCACGACCTGTGGGAGCATGCCCATTTTCGGTATCGCTGGGTCCTTCCCCCCGAGCAGGAAGCTCCCCCCTCCCCACTCGTCCACCCCACATCGCAACCCATCTATCCGGGGTCGCG